>OY979691.1:2142500-2427723 GCA_963855955.1 Luperina nickerlii | reverse complement strand
AGATAGACATTATATTAACGGAACATCATCAGCCTATAACGTAAATAAATAAAATCCCTACCATGATCAGCTGGGACACAGGACTCTATGATAGACATTATATTAACGGAACATCATCAGCCAATAACGTAAATAAATACATCCATGATCCAGCTGGACACAGGACTCTATAGATAGACATTATATTTAACGGAACATCATCAGCCTATAACGTAAATAAATACATCCATGATCAGCTGGGACACAGGACTCTATAGATAGACATTATATTAACGGAACATCATCAGCCCTATAAGGTAAATAAATACATCCATGATCAGCTGGGACACAGGACTCTATAGATAGACATTATATTAACGGAACATCATCAGCCTATAACGTAAATAAATACATCCATGATCAGCTGGGACACAGGACTCTATAGATAGACATTTATATTAACGGAACATCATCAGCCTATAACGTAAATAAATACATCCATGATCAGCTGGGACACAGGACTCTATAGATAGACATTATATTAACGGAACATCATCAGCCTATAACGTAAATAAATACATCCATGATCAGCTGGGACACAGGACTCTATAGATAGACATTATATTAACGGAACATCATCAGCCTATAACGTAAATAAATACATCCATGATCAGCTGGGACACAGGACTCTATAGATAGACATTATATTAACGGAACATCATCAGCCTATAACGTAAATAAATACATCCATGATCAGCTGGGACACAGGACTCTATAGATAGACATTATATTAACGGAACATCATCAGCCTATAACGTAAATAAATACATCCATGATCAGCTGGGACACAGGACTCTATAGATAGACATTATATTAACGGAACATCATCAGCCTATAACGTAAATAAATACATCCATGATCAGCTGGGACACAGGACTCTATAGATAGACATTATATTAACGGAACATCATCAGCCTATAACGTAAATAAATACATCCATGATCAGCTGGGACACAGGACTCTATAGATAGACATTATATTAACGGAACATCATCAGCCTATAACGTAAATAAATACATCCATGATCAGCTGGGACACAGGACTCTATAGATAGACATTATATTAACGGAACATCATCAGCCTATAACGTAAATAAATACATCCATGATCAGCTGGGACACAGGACTCTATAGATAGACATTATATTAACGGAACATCATCAGCCTATAACGTAAATAAATACATCCATGATCAGCTGGGACACAGGACTCTATAGATAGACATTATATTAACGGAACATCATCAGCCTATAACGTAAATAAATACATCCATGATCAGCTGGGACACAGGACTCTATAGATAGACATTATATTAACGGAACATCATCAGCCTATAACGTAAATAAATACATCCATGATCAGCTGGGACACAGGACTCTATAGATAGACATTATATTAACGGAACATCATCAGCCTATAACGTAAATAAATACATCCATGATCAGCTGGGACACAGGACTCTATAGATAGACATTATATTAACGGAACATCATCAGCCTATAACGTAAATAAATACATCCATGATCAGCTGGGACACAGGACTCTATAGATAGACATTATATTAACGGAACATCATCAGCCTATAACGTAAATAAATACATCCATGATCAGCTGGGACACAGGACTCTATAGATAGACATTATATTAACGGAACATCATCAGCCTATAACGTAAATAAATACATCCATGATCAGCTGGGACACAGGACTCTATAGATAGACATTATATTAACGGAACATCATCAGCCTATAACGTAAATAAATACATCCATGATCAGCTGGGACACAGGACTCTATAGATAGACATTATATTAACGGAACATCATCAGCCTATAACGTAAATAAATACATCCATGATCAGCTGGGACACAGGACTCTATAGATAGACATTATATTAACGGAACATCATCAGCCTATAACGTAAATAAATACATCCATGATCAGCTGGGACACAGGACTCTATAGATAGACATTATATTAACGGAACATCATCAGCCTATAACGTAAATAAATACATCCATGATCAGCTGGGACACAGGACTCTATAGATAGACATATATTAACGGAACATCATCAGCCTATAACGTAAATAAATACATCCATGATCAGCTGGGACACAGGACTCTATAGATAGACATTATATTAACGGAACATCATCAGCCTATAACGTAAATAAATACATCCATGATCAGCTGGGACACAGGACTCTATAGATAGACATTATATTAACGGAACATCATCAGCCTATAACGTAAATAAATACATCCATGATCAGCTGGGACACAGGACTCTATAGATAGACATTATATTAACGGAACATCATCAGCCTATAACGTAAATAAATACATCCATGATCAGCTGGGACACAGGACTCTATAGATAGACATTATATTAACGGAACATCATCAGCCTATAACGTAAATAAATACATCCATGATCAGCTGGGACACAGGACTCTATAGATAGACATTATATTAACGGAACATCATCAGCCTATAACGTAAATAAATACATCCATGATCAGCTGGGACACAGGACTCTATAGATAGACATTATATTAACGGAACATCATCAGCCTATAACGTAAATAAATACATCCATGATCAGCTGGGACACAGGACTCTATAGATAGACATTATATTAACGGAACATCATCAGCCTATAACGTAAATAAATACATCCATGATCAGCTGGGACACAGGACTCTATAGATAGACATTATATTAACGGAACATCATCAGCCTATAACGTAAATAAATACATCCATGATCAGCTGGGACACAGGACTCTATAGATAGACATTATATTAACGGAACATCATCAGCCTATAACGTAAATAAATACATCCATGATCAGCTGGGACACAGGACTCTATAGATAGACATTATATTAACGGAACATCATCAGCCTATAACGTAAATAAATACATCCATGATCAGCTGGGACACAGGACTCTATAGATAGACATTATATTAACGGAACATCATCAGCCTATAACGTAAATAAATACATCCATGATCAGCTGGGACACAGGACTCTATAGATAGACATTATATTAACGGAACATCATCAGCCTATAACGTAAATAAATACATCCATGATCAGCTGGGACACAGGACTCTATAGATAGACATTATATTAACGGAACATCATCAGCCTATAACGTAAATAAATACATCCATGATCAGCTGGGACACAGGACTCTATAGATAGACATTATATTAACGGAACATCATCAGCCTATAACGTAAATAAATACATCCATGATCAGCTGGGACACAGGACTCTATAGATAGACATTATATTAACGGAACATCATCAGCCTATAACGTAAATAAATACATCCATGATCAGCTGGGACACAGGACTCTATAGATAGACATTATATTAACGGAACATCATCAGCCTATAACGTAAATAAATACATCCATGATCAGCTGGGACACAGGACTCTATAGATAGACATTATATTAACGGAACATCATCAGCCTATAACGTAAATAAATACATCCATGATCAGCTGGGACACAGGACTCTATAGATAGACATTATATTAACGGAACATCATCAGCCTATAACGTAAATAAATACATCCATGATCAGCTGGGACACAGGACTCTATAGATAGACATTATATTAACGGAACATCATCAGCCTATAACGTAAATAAATACATCCATGATCAGCTGGGACACAGGACTCTATAGATAGACATTATATTAACGGAACATCATCAGCCTATAACGTAAATAAATACATCCATGATCAGCTGGGACACAGGACTCTATAGATAGACATTATATTAACGGAACATCATCAGCCTATAACGTAAATAAATACATCCATGATCAGCTGGGACACAGGACTCTATAGATAGACATTATATTAACGGAACATCATCAGCCTATAACGTAAATAAATACATCCATGATCAGCTGGGACACAGGACTCTATAGATAGACATTATATTAACGGAACATCATCAGCCTATAACGTAAATAAATACATCCATGATCAGCTGGGACACAGGACTCTATAGATAGACATTATATTAACGGAACATCATCAGCCTATAACGTAAATAAATACATCCATGATCAGCTGGGACACAGGACTCTATAGATAGACATTATATTAACGGAACATCATCAGCCTATAACGTAAATAAATACATCCATGATCAGCTGGGACACAGGACTCTATAGATAGACATTATATTAACGGAACATCATCAGCCTATAACGTAAATAAATACATCCATGATCAGCTGGGACACAGGACTCTATAGATAGACATTATATTAACGGAACATCATCAGCCTATAACGTAAATAAATACATCCATGATCAGCTGGGACACAGGACTCTATAGATAGACATTATATTAACGGAACATCATCAGCCTATAACGTAAATAAATACATCCATGATCAGCTGGGACACAGGACTCTATAGATAGACATTATATTAACGGAACATCATCAGCCTATAACGTAAATAAATACATCCATGATCAGCTGGGACACAGGACTCTATAGATAGACATTATATTAACGGAACATCATCAGCCTATAACGTAAATAAATACATCCATGATCAGCTGGGACACAGGACTCTATAGATAGACATTATATTAACGGAACATCATCAGCCTATAACGTAAATAAATACATCCATGATCAGCTGGGACACAGGACTCTATAGATAGACATTATATTAACGGAACATCATCAGCCTATAACGTAAATAAATACATCCATGATCAGCTGGGACACAGGACTCTATAGATAGACATTATATTAACGGAACATCATCAGCCTATAACGTAAATAAATACATCCATGATCAGCTGGGACACAGGACTCTATAGATAGACATTATATTAACGGAACATCATCAGCCTATAACGTAAATAAATACATCCATGATCAGCTGGGACACAGGACTCTATAGATAGACATTATATTAACGGAACATCATCAGCCTATAACGTAAATAAATACATCCATGATCAGCTGGGACACAGGACTCTATAGATAGACATTATATTAACGGAACATCATCAGCCTATAACGTAAATAAATACATCCATGATCAGCTGGGACACAGGACTCTATAGATAGACATTATATTAACGGAACATCATCAGCCTATAACGTAAATAAATACATCCATGATCAGCTGGGACACAGGACTCTATAGATAGACATTATATTAACGGAACATCATCAGCCTATAACGTAAATAAATACATCCATGATCAGCTGGGACACAGGACTCTATAGATAGACATTATATTAACGGAACATCATCAGCCTATAACGTAAATAAATACATCCATGATCAGCTGGGACACAGGACTCTATAGATAGACATTATATTAACGGAACATCATCAGCCTATAACGTAAATAAATACATCCATGATCAGCTGGGACACAGGACTCTATAGATAGACATTATATTAACGGAACATCATCAGCCTATAACGTAAATAAATACATCCATGATCAGCTGGGACACAGGACTCTATAGATAGACATTATATTAACGGAACATCATCAGCCTATAACGTAAATAAATACATCCATGATCAGCTGGGACACAGGACTCTATAGATAGACATTATATTAACGGAACATCATCAGCCTATAACGTAAATAAATACATCCATGATCAGCTGGGACACAGGACTCTATAGATAGACATTATATTAACGGAACATCATCAGCCTATAACGTAAATAAATACATCCATGATCAGCTGGGACACAGGACTCTATAGATAGACATTATATTAACGGAACATCATCAGCCTATAACGTAAATAAATACATCCATGATCAGCTGGGACACAGGACTCTATAGATAGACATTATATTAACGGAACATCATCAGCCTATAACGTAAATAAATACATCCATGATCAGCTGGGACACAGGACTCTATAGATAGACATTATATTAACGGAACATCATCAGCCTATAACGTAAATAAATACATCCATGATCAGCTGGGACACAGGACTCTATAGATAGACATTATATTAACGGAACATCATCAGCCTATAACGTAAATAAATACATCCATGATCAGCTGGGACACAGGACTCTATAGATAGACATTATATTAACGGAACATCATCAGCCTATAACGTAAATAAATACATCCATGATCAGCTGGGACACAGGACTCTATAGATAGACATTATATTAACGGAACATCATCAGCCTATAACGTAAATAAATACATCCATGATCAGCTGGGACACAGGACTCTATAGATAGACATTATATTAACGGAACATCATCAGCCTATAACGTAAATAAATACATCCATGATCAGCTGGGACACAGGACTCTATAGATAGACATTATATTAACGGAACATCATCAGCCTATAACGTAAATAAATACATCCATGATCAGCTGGGACACAGGACTCTATAGATAGACATTATATTAACGGAACATCATCAGCCTATAACGTAAATAAATACATCCATGATCAGCTGGGACACAGGACTCTATAGATAGACATTATATTAACGGAACATCATCAGCCTATAACGTAAATAAATACATCCATGATCAGCTGGGACACAGGACTCTATAGATAGACATTATATTAACGGAACATCATCAGCCTATAACGTAAATAAATACATCCATGATCAGCTGGGACACAGGACTCTATAGATAGACATTATATTAACGGAACATCATCAGCCTATAACGTAAATAAATACATCCATGATCAGCTGGGACACAGGACTCTATAGATAGACATTATATTAACGGAACATCATCAGCCTATAACGTAAATAAATACATCCATGATCAGCTGGGACACAGGACTCTATAGATAGACATTATATTAACGGAACATCATCAGCCTATAACGTAAATAAATACATCCATGATCAGCTGGGACACAGGACTCTATAGATAGACATTATATTAACGGAACATCATCAGCCTATAACGTAAATAAATACATCCATGATCAGCTGGGACACAGGACTCTATAGATAGACATTATATTAACGGAACATCATCAGCCTATAACGTAAATAAATACATCCATGATCAGCTGGGACACAGGACTCTATAGATAGACATTATATTAACGGAACATCATCAGCCTATAACGTAAATAAATACATCCATGATCAGCTGGGACACAGGACTCTATAGATAGACATTATATTAACGGAACATCATCAGCCTATAACGTAAATAAATACATCCATGATCAGCTGGGACACAGGACTCTATAGATAGACATTATATTAACGGAACATCATCAGCCTATAACGTAAATAAATACATCCATGATCAGCTGGGACACAGGACTCTATAGATAGACATTATATTAACGGAACATCATCAGCCTATAACGTAAATAAATACATCCATGATCAGCTGGGACACAGGACTCTATAGATAGACATTATATTAACGGAACATCATCAGCCTATAACGTAAATAAATACATCCATGATCAGCTGGGACACAGGACTCTATAGATAGACATTATATTAACGGAACATCATCAGCCTATAACGTAAATAAATACATCCATGATCAGCTGGGACACAGGACTCTATAGATAGACATTATATTAACGGAACATCATCAGCCTATAACGTAAATAAATACATCCATGATCAGCTGGGACACAGGACTCTATAGATAGACATTATATTAACGGAACATCATCAGCCTATAACGTAAATAAATACATCCATGATCAGCTGGGACACAGGACTCTATAGATAGACATTATATTAACGGAACATCATCAGCCTATAACGTAAATAAATACATCCATGATCAGCTGGGACACAGGACTCTATAGATAGACATTATATTAACGGAACATCATCAGCCTATAACGTAAATAAATACATCCATGATCAGCTGGGACACAGGACTCTATAGATAGACATTATATTAACGGAACATCATCAGCCTATAACGTAAATAAATACATCCATGATCAGCTGGGACACAGGACTCTATAGATAGACATTATATTAACGGAACATCATCAGCCTATAACGTAAATAAATACATCCATGATCAGCTGGGACACAGGACTCTATAGATAGACATTATATTAACGGAACATCATCAGCCTATAACGTAAATAAATACATCCATGATCAGCTGGGACACAGGACTCTATAGATAGACATTATATTAACGGAACATCATCAGCCTATAACGTAAATAAATACATCCATGATCAGCTGGGACACAGGACTCTATAGATAGACATTATATTAACGGAACATCATCAGCCTATAACGTAAATAAATACATCCATGATCAGCTGGGACACAGGACTCTATAGATAGACATTATATTAACGGAACATCATCAGCCTATAACGTAAATAAATACATCCATGATCAGCTGGGACACAGGACTCTATAGATAGACATTATATTAACGGAACATCATCAGCCTATAACGTAAATAAATACATCCATGATCAGCTGGGACACAGGACTCTATAGATAGACATTATATTAACGGAACATCATCAGCCTATAACGTAAATAAATACATCCATGATCAGCTGGGACACAGGACTCTATAGATAGACATTATATTAACGGAACATCATCAGCCTATAACGTAAATAAATACATCCATGATCAGCTGGGACACAGGACTCTATAGATAGACATTATATTAACGGAACATCATCAGCCTATAACGTAAATAAATACATCCATGATCAGCTGGGACACAGGACTCTATAGATAGACATTATATTAACGGAACATCATCAGCCTATAACGTAAATAAATACATCCATGATCAGCTGGGACACAGGACTCTATAGATAGACATTATATTAACGGAACATCATCAGCCTATAACGTAAATAAATACATCCATGATCAGCTGGGACACAGGACTCTATAGATAGACATTATATTAACGGAACATCATCAGCCTATAACGTAAATAAATACATCCATGATCAGCTGGGACACAGGACTCTATAGATAGACATTATATTAACGGAACATCATCAGCCTATAACGTAAATAAATACATCCATGATCAGCTGGGACACAGGACTCTATAGATAGACATTATATTAACGGAACATCATCAGCCTATAACGTAAATAAATACATCCATGATCAGCTGGGACACAGGACTCTATAGATAGACATTATATTAACGGAACATCATCAGCCTATAACGTAAATAAATACATCCATGATCAGCTGGGACACAGGACTCTATAGATAGACATTATATTAACGGAACATCATCAGCCTATAACGTAAATAAATACATCCATGATCAGCTGGGACACAGGACTCTATAGATAGACATTATATTAACGGAACATCATCAGCCTATAACGTAAATAAATACATCCATGATCAGCTGGGACACAGGACTCTATAGATAGACATTATATTAACGGAACATCATCAGCCTATAACGTAAATAAATACATCCATGATCAGCTGGGACACAGGACTCTATAGATAGACATTATATTAACGGAACATCATCAGCCTATAACGTAAATAAATACATCCATGATCAGCTGGGACACAGGACTCTATAGATAGACATTATATTAACGGAACATCATCAGCCTATAACGTAAATAAATACATCCATGATCAGCTGGGACACAGGACTCTATAGATAGACATTATATTAACGGAACATCATCAGCCTATAACGTAAATAAATACATCCATGATCAGCTGGGACACAGGACTCTATAGATAGACATTATATTAACGGAACATCATCAGCCTATAACGTAAATAAATACATCCATGATCAGCTGGGACACAGGACTCTATAGATAGACATTATATTAACGGAACATCATCAGCCTATAACGTAAATAAATACATCCATGATCAGCTGGGACACAGGACTCTATAGATAGACATTATATTAACGGAACATCATCAGCCTATAACGTAAATAAATACATCCATGATCAGCTGGGACACAGGACTCTATAGATAGACATTATATTAACGGAACATCATCAGCCTATAACGTAAATAAATACATCCATGATCAGCTGGGACACAGGACTCTATAGATAGACATTATATTAACGGAACATCATCAGCCTATAACGTAAATAAATACATCCATGATCAGCTGGGACACAGGACTCTATAGATAGACATTATATTAACGGAACATCATCAGCCTATAACGTAAATAAATACATCCATGATCAGCTGGGACACAGGACTCTATAGATAGACATTATATTAACGGAACATCATCAGCCTATAACGTAAATAAATACATCCATGATCAGCTGGGACACAGGACTCTATAGATAGACATTATATTAACGGAACATCATCAGCCTATAACGTAAATAAATACATCCATGATCAGCTGGGACACAGGACTCTATAGATAGACATTATATTAACGGAACATCATCAGCCTATAACGTAAATAAATACATCCATGATCAGCTGGGACACAGGACTCTATAGATAGACATTATATTAACGGAACATCATCAGCCTATAACGTAAATAAATACATCCATGATCAGCTGGGACACAGGACTCTATAGATAGACATTATATTAACGGAACATCATCAGCCTATAACGTAAATAAATACATCCATGATCAGCTGGGACACAGGACTCTATAGATAGACATTATATTAACGGAACATCATCAGCCTATAACGTAAATAAATACATCCATGATCAGCTGGGACACAGGACTCTATAGATAGACATTATATTAACGGAACATCATCAGCCTATAACGTAAATAAATACATCCATGATCAGCTGGGACACAGGACTCTATAGATAGACATTATATTAACGGAACATCATCAGCCTATAACGTAAATAAATACATCCATGATCAGCTGGGACACAGGACTCTGCTCTGTGAGAGGGAGTGGGCCATAATCCACCACGCGGGTCCAGCGCGAGTTGGTTGGTAAAGTGCCTGTCTGGGCATACACACGCTACGGGACATAGCTTCAGCCCGCGACTTCGTCCGCGTGAAATTTCTTGTTCCCCCGACCCACCGCGTCGCATCGCATCGCCCGCCCAGTATTACTTCCATTTCGCTTAGCGTTCTTTTTTACTGTCTTTTTGTTCGGCTCTTAACCGTCACAGTGTGATGTTAAATAGCCTATTATAACCTTCCTCAAGAATTGGGCTATAAAATGGAAAAAGGTTTTTTCAAATCCGACTGGTACTTCCAGAGAGTTCGCGTGCGCTTTCAAAGAAACTCTTCAGCTTAAGGCTCCGTGCACAAAATCGACTAATTTTGATCAATTTTGTTCATTCGTTGTGAGAAAGGGCAATAGAATTTAAACAAAATTATTTGTGCTTTGACAAGTCGAGTTCTTTGTCTTGCATGTGGTGGAAAGGGATTTTTCAAATAAACTAAGTATTCGTGGAAAATCACTAATCTTCGCAACAAGTTTTCCGAAAAATGACGCGAGACTGACGTTTGTTCGTTTAGTTATAAGAAACTACTTTTGATTTTGAAAATTAAAAATTATCTTTAACATCATTATATGTTGTACTTGCACGTGGTGGAACTACTTTTCTCAATTTCCATACAAAATATAGCAGAAAAAAAAATGTTGAAATAACGTAATATTCTAAAAACTTCTTGACAAATAAGTATTTTTTTCTAATACTTTGAAACACTTTTAAGAAAATTTAAAAATTACGTATTAAAGTTAAGATAACCATTTAATAGAATCAAAATTTTATTTTATAAATAAACAATAACTTAACTTTGTAAATAAATGGCAAAGTGAACTATATTATCGACCGCGCAAAATCGATCCCGTCAGTAGCGACCGGGCCTTCCCAGCGTGAGGACGTATCACTTTGTATCGCAGGCGCGCACGTGTTCTCCGTAAACATATTCCAGAAATGGTACACTGACTACCACTTTTTGATCCGTTTAGTATTTATTTTATTTTCAGTACTTTGCTTATTTTGAACAACATTAAAATTGTGCATGCCAGATTTTTATATTATATAAAATAGCGGTGTGCTTGTGTTCGTAATTCTTCTCATCCTAAACGGCTTGACTGATTTAGATGTATTTTTTTTAAATTCTTATTGTGTCACTTGGATGGTTGGTCAGTGGGTTGTCTTAGGAGCGGATGTTCTTAGCTATAGATGGACCCGGGTGGTGCTGTTGTACTTATATGTAGACTGTATGTTTCATCGATTTTTTTTAAGTGAAAACTTCTTTATGCGCGTTAAGGGCAAAAACTTATGAGTTCATGTCACCGACATGCCCGCACAGACATGCTGTTGTAGCAGTAAGAGAAGTATTTTTTTGGAACAAAATTCTTTAAAGTGACTGAAGTCAAAATGTAAATCCAAGATGGCGACTGCGAAAATGTTCAAGTTTTCGTCATGGGTATCGTTTGCATGGTTTTCGATGGTGTTAAAGCCGATAGTGGGGTCAAAATGAAAATCCAAGATGGCGGCTGCGAACATTTTCAAATTTTTGATCATGGGTGTTATTTTCATAGATGTTAACGCCGATAGTAGAGCCAAAATGAAAACCCAAGATGGCAGCCGCAAAAAATTTCAAATTTTTTTGGTAGAGGGAAATCTTATTCGTTCTTGTCACCGACTTGCTTATGTTATCAGTATCCATAATGTGGCTATAAGTATGACGTGTTGAGCTTGCCGTTGCTCGGAGTACCGATAGATGCCATGGCTGCATATTATTTTTAATGGTTTACAGAAAAAAAATCAAATTTTAGTCGTCGTCGTCGTTTTTTTCATGGTTTTTGAGGGTTTTAAAACCGATAGTGACTTTAAAATGTAAATCCAAGATGGCGTCTGTGAAAATTTTGTTTTATTTAAATCATACGTGAAAAGGAACCTCGTTCCTGACGGAGGGTCTCCGACCACACACGTAGTTTTTTAATGGTTCGAAACTAATCGAAACCTTTATTTTGACTAATCAATCGATGGAGAATTTTAGTGATTAAGCCCTACACTGCCCATAAGTTACTGGTATTAACCCATGATCTACAATAAAAATACAAATTTGTATACTAATACATACAAATTTGTTGTAGATCATGGGTCGATAGAAAGAATCGCATTACCTACCAGTGCACCACAAAAAAAAAAAAAACGACACGTGGGACTGGCACGTATCAGACAAGTTCTAACAGAACGTAATTCGAATCAAATCGCTACAACTTCGTCTCAAGAATATGTAAGCTTTTACTTTCGATCAACGCTAGAATTGCATAAAGAAGTATTTACGAGTACATTCTTATTTTTAAATGCTGGTAATTTTAGGAAATCGATGACAATGGAAATTCTGAAAATACAGTAATTACTAGTGATATGTTCTATGATAAAGTTGACATGAGTTGTTAAAACTCATATCAGCTTGATCTAGGCATGGCACCTTTGTCTTATATTTATGTTCGTATAACTCGTCAAAATATAGGGAACAGCTGATTTTTGTTTTCGCGATTTCAGGTTTGGTCTCATAGTAAAAGTTGTTCATAATGATAAGTACAATAACCTCCATTGTAATATATTATAAAAACACCACGAATACTCGATACCTATGAAATTGTCGTTTTATTAAACTGCCACTTCGAACTGTAAATGTTAGTAGTTACAGTTTGACTTGGACTTCCCAATTCCTTGGTTCGCGGCCAGTAAAATAAAACAGCAATTTCACAGGTTTAGACTTAATATTCAAATTTAGTTGTTTTGCATTTTACAAAACTATATTTTTTATCCCAATCCAATTCCAATCTTCCTATTTTATTTTTTTCTAATACGGGCCCAGTCCCAAGAAGACTTTTTCAATTTGTTTAAAATTTCTAAGTTTATCTTAGTCATCATTGACATCGATGAAGGAAAACATTGAATTACCTAAATGTGCATACTACTCGTAGATATTTAAGTACGTAAAACGCTTACCTCAATGTTATTGAATGTCTAAATGTACTTAAATGGATCTAACACCAAATTGTACCATTTTTATATTGATTTTGGTAATTATACTAAACGAATACTATATTAGACAAACATTCCAGACTTATATTTCCTAACCGTACCTATATGAATAAAAAAATATCATCTATAGGATCAAAACTGTTTAAACGATCGCTACGCTCGATTTTTAGGCGTGTGTGCGTAAACGTTGCACACACACATAGTATTGCAATGAATTTACCTAAACTCTAGCGAGGGAATTTTATGCACGGATTCTTAAGCGGTAGTATAAGCTATACAACAATACAGGATGGCAGATAAAGTCGACGCGCAAACTGAAACCTACGTGGTCGAAATGTACAGACGCACGCCAGCACATCAAGCTACCCGAAACTGTCAAATTTTCCCAATCAACTTTGAACATTATGCTTTAGCTATAAAGTTGAAAATCTATTAAAGAAATTTGACAGATTGTAGTAGCTTGATATGCTGGCGTCTGTACTAAACAGCATTTTTTTTAATAATAATCGACTAAAATATCCTACGCTAGGGGTTTAAAATCATGTGGTAAAGGATCGTGACCGTTGATGTATGGAAATCCGTCTTAAGTTGAAACACAATAAATCTTTATTTATTATAGACTACGGTTTATATACTATTAAATAAAAGTGTTTATTTTCACACAAGTATCCGAGTTTTAAAGTAATTAAACAAATTCGGAGATAACCTAAAAATTGTCTAAACTACTCGCAACTTATAAAATGACCACAGATCAGTCATGTAGGTACAAAACAACAAAGATAGTTAAAAACAAAATAAGAGAACAGCTGCTAATTGAAGAAAAACGTGAATAATCGTGCTTTTTACTATTTAAGTGGAGAGATTAATCGCGGTGACTATTCTCAATCGACACATACTTAAACAATAATAAACAGTAATGGCGGCTTCCGCAGGCGCCGGCGCTTAGGGATGGCGATCGATTTTTAATCGATTTTAGAAACTTGAAAACGAGTTCCAATGTTTTTCCTGCGGATTGCAACTTTTAAGTTTTGATACGCAGTTTCTTTGTTCTGTTTTTTGTAACCTACAATATTATTTAATTTATTTTTTATTCGATTATTCATTACATTTGACTAATTATGCTGGTAAACTTTACCAGGTAAAGCTGTCGATGTAGAATAATAGCGGGAACAGATCTATCAGAACTCAATTTATTGCTGAATCGATTCTTTCCTGCGATTCTGATAGATTTAAAAATCGATCAAATGAAGAGAACGAAACGTCCATCATCACTATACGGAAATGTCATCATACTAGCAATAGTTAATTTACTGTTTATCTTAAAATCATAATTCCGGATACGAAAACAAAATTCCTGAAGTGAAAAGCTTGTAAAAAATAAGCAAATAATTTGTATATTAATTTGGTTTTCATACGTGCAAATTTCCTAGACTGGTTTTGAACAATCTCCTTTGTGGTTACAGTTTGCACGTGGATGTCCCAGCGCCACCTTGTATACTCCATACATTTTGGTCATAGGCTTGTTATTCTTTATAGACACCTCACGCTATTCACACCTCCACTACCACAAGAAAAAGCGACATCAATAGAAAAAATGTCTTCTTCTTCTTCTCTTCGTTTAGAAAAAATGTCTATAGGTGTCGAAGGAAAGGTCGTACTATTATTTGACAGTCCTTGGCACCCAAATACCACCTTTTTCCTATTTCTATGGAAAGGCATAGACAAGAAAGATAGCGAAGAGGATTATTGGATGACGAGGGTTGATGAAGCCCATACACCTATGGGATGTAGTAATGCAGTCACTATATGGCTTAGTGGGGACCGAGCTAAGTTGGTACGTTGGATTTTAGGCTTTTTTCTTCATCTTAATAAATACTATGATAATATGGGAATCGTAAGTGGACAATCGGTGTTTTGGGACAAACAGACCGTTCAAAATGCTGAACAAAAAAAAACCAATGAGGGTTTTCTGAAATGACGTTCGCTAGGTGGCAGCACTGACACGTCAGGTCCAGGCATCTGTCAAAGAGCCTATATTTTCTTTAGTCATGACTGAATGATGAACGAATGAATGAATCGAATGATGAACGTCATCATATATTTTATATTGGAAGAGCTCTTGTCACAGTGGTGCCAACTGGTGTCGTAAATTTTCACGAAAACCCTCATGGGATAAACTGCTTGTCAGAATGATAGTAATTTTCGTGTAACATTGTAAAACACACCGTGTGTCATTCAGATAAAAGTTTAAGTTTTTTAGTTGTTCTGAACGTTTTTGAACCGTGTGTTAGTCCCGATATTTTTGACGCTGACTGTTCTGCCGAATGTTTAAACTTTGTCATCAGGAAGTGGGCTAAAATAATTATGCATATATCTTATTGTATTTTTTTGCTGGAAGTGAACTGGGTTTAAATTATTTATAATCTTATCAAGGGGTTACATACAACTAATTACTAAAAAAAAACACCAATTCATAGGCCTATCTGTGAATTAATTTTGCAGGATCCGCTGTCATAAGTTGCGGTTCCAATACGCTTGGTAAATCTGGTAAAATCATCGTCATACAATAGAATACTCTTAATTTCCAAATGCGTACTTTCTTGCTTTTTTCGTTTTGCTCGGCTCCTAAGAGCCCTAGCGTGATGTTAAATAGCGCATAGCCTTCGTTTAGTATTGGGTTACAATATGCAAAAATAATTTATCAAATCCGACCGGCAGTTCCAGAGATTAGCGCGTCCAAACAAACACACTCTTTAGCTTTTGTTATTAGTATAGATTCTGATTGTATAGCGCTGTTTGTGAATTGGGAGAATAACGGCTACCGAGCAAAAGGGTTAGGGGCTGTTCATGTAATTTCTGGCCCCCCCTCCCCCTACGTAAGAAAAATAAGACTAGAATGAACCCCCTCCCCCCCTTTTTGAATCTTATGTATAATCAGTATCTACATAAATTACAAAGTAAAAAATTGCAAATTTTTTTAAACTTATAATTTTTGCTTGGTTTTGTGATCTTACGTAAGAATAATCTAGACCCCTCCCATCTCCACGTAAGAAAAAATAAATAATAAATAAAATAATGTTCGGACCCCTCCCCCCTCAAATCGTCTTACGTAATAAACGAACAGCCCCTTGTTTAACCGAGAAAAACACACTGACGATTAAAGTTACAAAAGGCAGCAAACAAAACCGTGTCTCTTAGCACCCGCAAAAAGCTACCAAGCGTCACATCTCTATTTAACCCACATTGCTACAAAACTTAAAAACAAAACAATTTTTCCTTTCCATAGACACGACAAACTCTTCTCGCCAGTATTGCCAGAAGAAAAAGTGACAGCCATTGAGAAAATATCTATCGGCGTCGTAGCCAAAGTTATATTCTTATTTGAAAACTCTTGGTGGAACAGGACTATCTGGTTCCCTTTTCTCTGGAGGGATGAAGATAGGCAGAAATTGAGCAAGGAGGATGAATGGGTGACAAACTTCAGTGGGGCCACCCCTCCTATGGGGAATACCAATGCTATGACTATGTGGTCTTGTGGGGAAATTGCCAAATTGGTAGGTAGATTTTTTGGAAGTTTTGCGACCACTGCATGAAATCTTGCACGAAAGGTGACGTAAAAGAGGGTATGTAATGATAGTGCATGATATTAAGACTCGGAAACAACTTGAAAGAAACTTATAGTTAGCAATAGAATGGTTGAAAAATAGTTGAATTGACCTTGAAGTTATTTTCTTCTGACCTTAACAACCTACACTTTAAAATGTGTAAAACTAAAGGGTTTTACCGATACTTTGAACAATTAAATATAATAGTATCTATAAATATTTAACATATTTTGAGGTACTAGCAGATGATTATACTTGGTGGGGCCCAACCAAGTCGAATCGTCTTAAAGTATCCTTAAAGTGTGTTCAGATAAATTAATTCCTGAAAATAAAATCACACAAATTAGAAAAGTAATTACTACCACCACTATTACTGATCTAAAGCGCCTAGCCGCGTCCTAAATCGTCGCGCGAGTTTTTTTTTTTTGTAAATGTCATCTCGAAATCGACCTTGAGAGGTCGTGACTACTTAACCGGACTATCCTGTGGTTGCCTTAAGTAAACTCAAAGCCTCCAGCCAGGGGAGTCGCGCGAGCACGAGATCAACGCATTTATATGTAATTTTTGTTCGAAAAACCTGAAGGCGCCCTAGGGCGCAGGGTTAGGCAGTGTTACCAAACCGATCGTCGCACGAACACGCGACCGATCGCTTTAGTAAGGACACGGAGTTAAAACATAGTTATACAAATATATTTTATATTCTGTTATTACGTTTTCAAAACTACAAAAATACCTACGCGGAGTTTTTAAAGAAAAGGACTGATCAAATTATGTATTTGCATTTTGCAGTAAAAACTAAAACATGATACATCTTCTTTACCAACATATGTTCCTACTGGAACCCATAACTCACAGCATGGAGGTTTAATGCATATTAAATAAAATAAAAAAATCGGCTATCCTACATCCATTGCTTGTCTATGGCTCATATTCTTCTGCATTCGCATTCTGGCGTAAATATCTAACGTGTCTGGAAAGTTATATTTTTATAAAGCTGGATTAATATAATTATGAACAGTCTTTATTTTATTTTACACACGACGATAAAAAATTACTTCGCATTGTTTATTGACTTTCTATAATCTATACCATTTGTTATTATTTAGCTGTTAGTTTTCTGAATAAATCAAAATGAAATTAAATGTATTGCTTGACTTATCGTCGTGGGTACTTTGATGAAACCGGATTTCTGAAATGTTAATCAAGACAAAAATCAGCTGACGAATTGTCAAACTCATGTCAAGTGATGAGATTGGATGTTGTTATTTCAGTCAATCAATCACAGCAGTTACCATAAGTTGTCAGTCATTATTTAAGTCACATGTATCGTATACTATTTTATAGCTCGTGTGACCAAAACCTGCACTTAAGTCGCGCTTTTCTGTGCAAAAATGGACTACTTAAGTCAAAGAAAAGCGCGACTTACGTGCGGGTTTAGGTCACACAGTGCTATAAATGTTTTTGTTGATTAGCTTTCCAGAAATTGCGTGTAAATCTCACTCAGAAAAAAGATTCTGGCAAAACTGACACTAATTACCAAAAATAAAACTAAAATTCCAGGCATACATCGATATTTTCGCCAAGTCTACCCAAAGACAAAGTGGTTGCCATCGACAATCTAGCGATAGGAGTGGTTGATAAAATAGTCTTGCACTTCCCTAAAGCATGGTGGCCCAGAACTGCAACATTCTTTGGTTTCGTATGGAATGGGGTTGACAGAACGAGAGTGTCTAAAAAGGACTTTTGGACCACTCAGATATTTGGGGCTAGTACCCCCATGGGGTCGTTAACCTCGTTGACACTTTGGACTAGTGGTGATGGCGCTAAACTGGTTGGTACATTTTAATAGCATGATTATTTTTGTGGGTTTTTGCAGAGGATGGAGAAAACGCAGTTCTGATGCACTTACACCTAGTCTGAGTGGCTAATCGACACAAAATATGCTAGTAGACTGTCAAACTCATGTCGAGTTATTTTATTGGCGTTGTTCTTTAAAGTACTTTCCAATTCCATGATCAGCTGTTATTTAAGACAGCCAATCGTAGCAGTTAACTTGAGTTTGACAGTTTATCAGCTTGTTGAGCCTTTCAGTATCCGGGTGTTTAAGCTGCATACTTGAATGCATAAAAATTCTGTCGTCTGTGTAGACCTTCCAATGTAGTTTGTGTTTGTGCAAAAGTGGCCCAACTTTTGAGTTTTATATGCTTCAAACTGTTAAGCAATAATTCTAAATACGATTTTAATTACTGTATATACTTTTTTTGTCTCGATGGACTTGCTTGTGCTTGAGCTTAGTGGCTGCGGAACCTGCGTTCTAAAATAAAATACAGTTTAAAATTAGTTTTATTTAATTTTAAATGTAATTAAGGTGTATTATTATATCCAAATATAAAATAATATCACAAATACTGAATAATACTTAAGCTTTAGGAAGTGAAAAGCGTAAACTCAAAACGTCTTAAGGGTTCATGCCTTTTCTAATAAGGCCACTTTTGCTCTGACAAAACAACAAAATGCAACGACATGACAACTTTGGTGCTACATTTAATCATTTGTATAATGCATGAGATATTTAATTAGTAGTAAGCACGGGTGTTCTCATAATTTAATTTAATTAATCATTATACTTACACTGTTCACTCCCATTTAGCATTTTGTAGAAATAATTAACACTGCTGAATACTCAAATGCAACTCAGTTTTAAGTCCCCGTTTAGTCTCCTGCTGTCTCTCTCATTAAAACTGTACTGTAGCGACAGAAATACACATACACATTACCTGCACATTACGTTAGGTGTTACTTAAGTAGTTTGCGAGGGTGCTAAACGCTGTGCATTAATAGACTACTTAAGTCACACGTATCGTATACTTAAGTCACGCTTTCTGTGTAAAAATGGACTACTTAAGTCTCAGAAAAGCGTGACTTAGGTTACACAGTGTTATAAACACTTTTAAGAATGTCTTAGAGCTGTGTCGTTTGAGTATTTGGGAGTATGTGTTATTCAAACATTATAATTCCTAGTGTGGTTATTTTACCAATTACTAGCTTCTGCCCGCGGCTTCGAAGCTTATCTAAAATAATATAAATAATGTGACAGTTGAACGCCTGTTGTTAACTAAAAGTTACTACACACTTCTTTCAAAATTCAAGTGTATTTTATATTTCATTAGTAAAATTGATAAAAGTGTCACACTAAAAAACGACTCAGTGTCACGAAGTGCCACTCTTGGTGTTATTGTCTCGCTTTAGTGTCACAAAATGACATTTTGGTGTCATCAAGCGTCAATTTGGTGCCACCAAGTGTCTAAATGTGTCACTCCAGAGGGGCAATTCTACTAATTTTAACAACGTTCACAGTCTGATCTCAGTCTCAATCTGTCAAAAAATACTTCAAATTTCCCTACATTTTGACAAGTTTTTGACATTTCTTTGTCGCTGAGATGAGACTGCGACTAGATTTTGAACGTTTTAAATTACGAGAATTGGCCTTCTGGTGTCTTCAAGTGTCACTTCTGTGTGACGGCGAGTCTATTGAGTTGTGTTCTACATTATTTGCCAACATTTTAGGTTGAAACCTTACCCGAGGATGTGGTTAAGAGGAAACTGATGGAACTCATCAGGAGGTTTATGGGCAAAAACAGGACGATACCGGAGCCGATAGCTATGTTGAGGTGAGGTGATCTTCTTCTCGTTTGCCTCTTTAGTCTAGTGGTCACAAGACTGCGGAGCATGAGGTCCTGGGTTCGGATTTCCCACAATGCAATGCCAATGCCCACTCTAGAAACTTTTTTCCCACCCTAGAAAAATCGACAGTAATAATAATAATATATAGTACCCGGCGATAAATATTACGAAACTACTTTTTGGAAGGGGCACCTAGAAAGAATTCTATTTTCTTGAAAATTTTCTCATTCAAAAGTGCCTTTTAATGGCGTACTCGAAATAAATGATTTGACGTTAAAGTGACAGTGACGACGCTTACCATAAAAGTGGTCACGTACCTAGGTACTGCCTGATTTCAAACTTTATGGCGGCTCGGAACATGAGGCGAGTCGCTGGGCAGTAACAAATTTACATGTCAGCGGAGGCGAGGGGTACTGCGCAGTCCAGAGCCGCCATAAAGTTTGAACCGCGCTGTATTGTAATGTGAAAATGTAATTTACTTAATGATCAATTGTTTTTTCAGATCATCCTGGTACTCAAACCCCTACACGCGCGGTAGCTACTCTTACGACAATGTCCTCACCCCTCAGTTCCCCAACGCAAGGGCTACGCTAGCGCAGCCCCTGGTAGACAGCAGCGGAGCCCCACGAGTCCTATTCGCGGGCGAAGCGACAGATAACACGCATTTCTCGACTGTGCATGGAGCTACGGATACAGGATTTAGGGAAGCGAATAGATTACTGCCACATGCTAAGTTGTAAATAAAGATTTTATATAAATACGGAAATTCAAATGATGTTATGAGTAAAATACGTTTTGTGATTTTGGAAACAGGATGAAATTGAAAACTTTCGCCAACTCGAATTCGGAGGTCCAGTAACTGTTACATAATCATTATAAATTGTCAATTCCCCAAATCTATTTCCTGAAATAAAATCGTGTAAGTACCGTCTTAGGGCAAACTACATTATTGGCTTCAAGTGGACACGAACTATCGTCGTTCCAGTAACTTCTATTTTTTTTTTCAACATTACCAAAACAAGAAAATAAGTGTCAATTTTAGCGAGCGACCGATAAGCGATTCATTCATCGCAGAGTTCACAACATGAAGCAAGTTGGCAACGCGTTGAACAAGTGGTATTTATCTAATTTTGACCGTTCCTACGGAAAAAAAGGCACGCGACGACGTTGCCAAATCGCTTGCCTACGCGCACGTATGTGCATCCAATTCCTTAATGACATGCTCTAAATTTTCTTTATAGGACGTTTAATTTAGCATTCAACTGTGTAACTTTAATGCCTACACATAAAGTTAAGTTTCCGCTACATCAATATGTCATGTTTATAACATTTTCAAAAGTACTTGTCATGCTGGAAACCGTATTTATAAAACAGTAAAGTTGTTTTTTTTTTAAATAACTAATGTCTACACATAATGTTTACTTCCCGCCATAATTTCAATATTTTTATGACATTTTGATAGTCATCATTCTGAAATCAACTCAATGTATACTACTGTAAGCTAGATATTTGTTTAAGCGAAACTAACGTCAATTACAAACTAGAATTTGATTAGACAGATGTACGTAAAGCTAGGAAAGTTTATTGTTAAGCAAACTGACAACTTAAATTGTCCGCATCAACTGTCATTATTTGACAGTTGTCTGAAATGGCTATAACACTGCAACCTGACGTAGTGTGTCAACTTACTTAACAATTTATTTCCCCGACTGTCGTATCTTTACTTATAATATCATTGATGAAAACTATGAAATGTTAAGTAAAAACTATATCAATTATACACGGATTTTTTACGTAAGTGTGAAACATAATTATATAAACTTTATCGAAGGCTCGATGTACCCATACCTCTCCTTTTATCTAAATAATAAATTAAGAAATCAAAGAAAATACAGTTCCTAAAGTTTAAACCAGACAAGTGTTAAAACAAGCACAAAATACAATACACCAGTCTTAAAATTGTTAAGAACCTAACTAGAATCCGTAAGATCAACTACTCAACTAGAATCCCCTGAAAGAATCCACTTAAATCCCGAACCCACTTAGACCCCGAACCCACTTAGACCCCGATTCAACCTACATGGACCCCTAAAGAACCAAACCAAGGTCCCCTAAAAACCCCCTGAGATTCCAAATAAACCCACTTAGATCCCGAATGAATCCACTTAGATCCCGAAACAACGCAGTTCGATCCCGAATGAACCCACATATACGTGGAAGAAGCCATTTATACGTTGAAAGAACTCATCCTTAGATTTTCCCTGCAACCCGAAGTATTTGGGTTCTAACTTCCGTTAGAACCGTTGTACCTATACAATAACGACGGGTGCTCCTGCCAAACAAATATCAACGTTCCAGTTCTTAAAATAAAGTAGAAAATAACGTCTGCCCGCTTTGATGCTCTCTCAGACTAATGGATGGATTTTGTAAATATCTTCTAAAATATGATTGCTGCAGTTATGTTCGCCATATTTATCCAAACTATGTTACGTTACCTGGCGATTAGTACTAAAACTTAGCTTAAACCTACTTTTTATAACGAGATAAACGCAATTGTATTTTAGGCATATTGCCGTCCGAGCGGCCAACTAAAATCGACTCTTACAAATTATTGAACCTACTTTCTAGTATTTTTTTTCTGGTTTTAGCTGTAACAAATTAGTTACTAATTGTCCATACACATTAGCCTCTATTAATTTGATATTTATGGTGAGATACCTACCTACTCATAACCTGAGAACTAAATATTGCGTAACTTTTTGTTTATTTACGTTATGACGTTTTTAAATTTTGTAACAAATTGAACAAATTAAGACCTTTCTTTTGATGCATCATTCGTCTATCTGTATTATATAGTTTCTGTGTAATCACGGGCGATGATTACGGCAAGTGGCGGTTCTAGCGGCCAACTATTCTTTGTCATAGCGTCTTAGTTTTTTTTGTAACAAATTCACGAAAAGGGGTGTGTAAAGTAACAAATTAGCACTAATTCCTGGCAAAGTTTCGTCAAATATTATGAGTTGGCCGCGCGGTTGAAATGTACATACTGCGCCGAAGTAGAAGGGTACGCAATTTATGTAAAAAAAATATACAAAGAACTACTGCTGCTTGTTAACAGAATACTGTTATCGCATAAATTAATGAGACATCGGAAACAAAAAATAATTAATTAATTAAAAAAAACTTAATTGTACGTTACGATACTTGCGGCCCGTGGCTAAATAATAACAGCCGCACAGGTCGATCGATTAGGTTAAGCTACGCTTGCCGCGGTTGGTCTGTGGATGGGTGACCATCTTTACATACCAAGACCCCTTCGTGCCTCGGAAAGCACGTTTAGCCGTTGGTCCCGGCTGTCATTCGTGGATTTTTGACAGTCGTTACGGGTAGTCAGAAGCCCGAAAGTCTGACAACCAGTCTTACCAAGGGGTATCGTATTACCCAGTAGTTACTGGGTTGTGGAGGTCAGATAGGCAGTCGCTCCATGTAAAACACTGGTATTCAGCTGCATCCGGTTAGACTGGAAGCCGACCCCAACATAGTTGGGAAAAGGCTAGGCGGATGAGTAGGTACATTACGATACGTGTGTGTAACTAAGTATATACTTAAGTCACACGTATCGTATACTATTTTTTATAACTCGTGTGACCTAAACCCGCACTAAAGTCACGCTTTTCTGTGTACAAAATGTACTACTTAAGTCACAGAAAAGAGTGACTGAAGTGCGAGTTTAAGTCACACAGTGCTATAAAATACAATACGGCCGATGAATCGTGGTAGCACTCTAATTGCGTAACACTGTCAATCGCAAATTCACAACACACCAAGGATTTTGCTAAACCATTGCTTTAAATGTTCGAAAAATTCGTCTGCTCGACAACGTAAATAACACAATGCATGTTTTTGAATTGTCAACATTGGTACTGTTAGTTTGTTAATTACCCCGTTGGTCCGAACTGCGCTGGCTGCACAATATTTTTTTTTATGGAACCAAATGGTGTCATGAGAGTGTGAGTGAGAGAACATTCGCGAAAATTCGGAGAGCCTGTGTTCAGAGGGCCTAAAATGGCCACTTTGGTAGAATCATAAAAGGATAACATTATGAATCATAATGGACAGTTAACTGTTAAGTTAATCGTATCAAATCTCAGTGGTGACTGATTTTAAAGTTTTTTTTTGTCTGTGCTAAAATACCAATCAATCCAATCCAAATCTCTGATTATACCTACGTAGTTTTTTTTTTATTAGAAATGGGTTTGCTCTTGACTCTAGTCTAGGTCAGAGATGACAGAGACAAAGTCTACGATGGAGTGAGCTTACCCAGAAGAAGCCTGTTCCTGTTTCCTGTAGTGCAGCGAAAAAAAGGAAAAAAAACACTGTCTTCGCCATATTATGATACATAATGTTATCCCTTTATTATTCTGCCAGTGGCCTTTTTTTGGCCCCCAGACCGGTCGTATTGTACAGACGCCAGCACATCAAGCTACCCGAAACTGTCAAATTTTCCCAATCAACTTTGAACCTTAAGCTTTAGCGATAAAGTTGAAAATCTATTAAAGAAATTTGACAGATAGTAGTAGCTTGATGTGCCGGTGTCTGTACCATGTATTTTTTTTACAAATGTTGCAATATTTTTTTTATACACTTCTCAGTTATACTACTACTAACTGACCTGACGAACTTCGTACCGCCAACGAAATCAGTCAATCCGTTCTCGACATATCATCAAAAAAGCCGTTCCATACAAAATGTATGAGAAAATGAAGTGTCTTCATTATATTGTTTTTTTCGTGAATTTCTGCGATGTTTTAATAGTTATTCTGCTATTCGGGGGGGAGACAAATCCAAAAAATCAAAGATCATCAAAATCGGTCCACCCGTTCTTGAGTTATAAATGGTGTAACAAACCCGACTTTTTATGTATTTACAAATGGTTTTTTACAATATTTTTATACACTTCTCCGTTATATTACTTATACTAATTATATCAATGTATGTAGTTATGTACAATGTATATCGCTGTAAAGAAATCAATGTTTATATGAAATTATTATATTTGTATGTTTTGTAATAAATTATGTCTAATAAAACTTGAAAATATTTATCAAGTTTTTTTTCTGCCGATAATGTCACCCACGAAGACGTGCCCCACACTCTTCCTAATCCTTAATGATTATCGCTAGTTACGCACGTGTTTGACAATACTTACGTGTTTGACAATATTTACGTTTTGACAATACTTACGTTCCCATCCAATATCAAGACGCGGGTTTCAATAGTAAGATCCTTTATACAGTGTGGAAAAAATCAAT
Source organism: Luperina nickerlii (assembly GCA_963855955.1). NCBI lineage: Eukaryota > Metazoa > Arthropoda > Insecta > Lepidoptera > Noctuidae > Luperina > Luperina nickerlii. The sequence goes on along the minus strand of OY979691.1, from coordinate 2,401,072 downwards.
GGGCCCCTGAAGGGAAATCACTTTAAATCCTTAAGATATATTATTTTACTTAAAGAAACATTAAATTTAAAAAAGAAAACTGTATTCACAGATTTCTCGACAAGCCTACATAAACCGTGAATCGAACCAGCAAAAAAAAAAAAACACTTGCTATTTTATTTCATTAGTCGATACAGTCAATGTCAAAGAATAAAAACCTTCCAAACTGGGCTGTTACTAAGAAATTCCCAGTAGAAAAACCCAAATAAGTAACACTTTACTAAGTACAGACGCCAGCACATCAAGCTACCCGAAACTGTCACATTTTCCCAATCAACTTTGAACCTTATGCTTTAGCGATAAAGTTGAAAATCTATTACAGAAATTAGACAGATTGTAGTAACTTGATGTGCTGGCGTCGGTACAAAAGAGTGGAACTCTCTACCTGTGTTTGTGTTTCCGAGTGCATACCTACAACCCGAATCTCTTCAAAGTAAGAGTGAACAGGCTTCTTCTGGGTAAGCTCACTCCATCGTAGACTTTGTCTCTGTCACCTCTGACCTAGACTAGAGTCAAGAGCAAACCCATTTCAAATAAAAAAAAAAAAAAAGATGTAAAAGTAACATTTATTTATTTATTGTAAGAAAAATTTCATTGGACGTACAAAATATTAGGTCTACGTTAATTGTATGACAATAATAAATTATGAAAACTATTAGCTAATATACAATTTTACAGATTACTACGCATTTTAAGGACAACATTTACAGAATCGGCGGGGTGAATGCGCAACACATTACACACTATCATTAGGAATGTTTTTTCATTTCGACTGTTCAACAACATTTATCGAACGTATTAAGTAATGAATAAGCAATAAATATCCTTCAAAAACAATGGTTCAGAGTCCGATTAAGGCGAAAGCGTCAAGATAGCCCGCGAAATTCATTTTCTTTTTTAGGTTTTTTGCAATTTGCTGGTCAGTATTAAGTTATACGTTGATTAGAATATGATTCGCGGCCGTAACAAATATGTATTTACAGAATCATAATAATCATTAGAATCAGTAATACAACTTGTTAGGTTCGTATAATCCCAAAATGTCAAGATTTCATGGAATTGTCATTCTGTGGGATTACTTGGTCTTAGAGTTGTGTTGATGACTTTACGGGCTACCTTAGCGCTTCCCTCTTAAAACCGCTTAAAACGTGAATTAATCCATAAAAATTGACATTTAAAACACTATAATTATAACGAGCCTTGAATTCGCTCTTAATCATATTAAAAGCAGTTCAATAAATGCAATAAGGTATCTTTAAATTCCATATTAATATGAAATAACTAAGTTTTAATTATAAATAAAGGTCGATACATACTAGAGTGCAGCGTTGAAGCGCATCGAAGCGTCAAATTAAAAGCAAAGTTGCACGAATGCGCGCGATTTCTCGTGGATTCGCACGTTTTTACGTTTAGTGACTCTTCGTGGTGAGGACCCAACTGACGCTTTAGTTCGAGTGTTAGGGTCGATTTATACTAGCGCAGAGTCGAAGCGCATCGAAGCGTCTATCCAAAATTGAACATAACAAATTCAACCTTAACTCCACAGCGTAACGCACACATTACATCGGAGATTTTAAAAAGACGCGCGCATTCGTCGGAATTCGCGCGTCTGCGCGCGAACAACGCTGATTGGTGCTCGCGCGTGCGCGCGCATTCTCGTGTATCCACGCGCCCACTAGCGAACCAACGTGTCATCAGTCGGAAATTGGCCTGCGTCGGTGTTAATCACAATGGACTCGGACGAAAAATTAATTTATCTGGTGCAAAAATATGAATGCCTATTTAATCCAAAAGAATACGCGCGCATTCGTGCGGCTTCGCTTTAGTTGTAAAAAATTTGTCGCTTCGATGCGCTTCGACTCTGCGCTAGTATAAATCGACCCTTAGGCCGAAAATTCCCGATCAATGACACCTTAGTAGTCGCAGATCGGCTTAAACCTTGACTCTTGAACTGAGCATATGTAGGTACAGACGCCAGCACATCAAGCTACCCGAAACTATCAAATTTTCTCAATCAACTTAGAACCTTATGCTTAGGCGATAAAGTTGATAATCTATTAAAGAAATTTGACAGATTGTAGTAGCTTGATGTGCTGCCGTCTGTGCGATCGGGGAAAAAAGTCGTTCGTCCACACTGTGAAGAAATGAAACTTTTATACGTAATTTTTATACGTAACTTTTATACGTAATTATATATTTATATGTAACACCTTGTCGTCAACAGTGCTAACGGTCGGGCCGTTAGCACTGTTGACGACAAGGTGTTACTGATCAGGAATATCCGTAGTAGGCGCTTGAATTCGCGAGAAAGCTCACGTATTCCGTAGAATGCGTGCGAATTCGTGCGTCTCATTTATCTCTATAGAAATATGTGCATTACGTTGTAGAGATAAAGGTAGATTTGCTATGTTATCTTTTAGATTGACGCTACGCTGTGCTTCGATTCTGCGCTAATAAGAACCGAAAAATATTTGATTTTCGCGGATTTTTAACCGGTGTAATGCCGTACTTACAGAAACAATTTAAAATACATTATGTCTCGCGTGGATCCACGTTCAAAGGGTTAAAGTAGCCCGCGAAATTCAGACATTTTGTAGGTAATGTAGTAAAAATGCTATTTTAAAACTTTTTTTTAAGTAAGAAATTAGCTGCCAGGATACAGAGGTAAATTATGAAGCTGCATTATAAAACTATATTATTGTCTTAACATTATTATTTATTAGTATTAAAAATAACTACAGTACCCGGCGATAAATATTGCACATTGACATTTGGAAAGAGACAATCGGCTAATTTCGGCTTGTGGGTTGGCAATGCGATGGGGTGGGTCGGGGGACCATACATTTCACGTAGATGAAGTTGCGTGCAGAAGCTAGTACTAGGTATAAAAGGAAAAGCTTCTTTGCAGGCATGGAGTGGTCTTCTTTCCAAAGGTCGATGTGCAATATTTATCGCCGGGTACTGTATTTAATAGTAGTGCTAGAGGTATACAATACGTATTCATTGCGTAGTCGCTTGCGATAAGACGTAAAACCGAAGAAATAGATGCCGAAGGTTGGTTCCATACACACAACCAGCTTATAAAGTAAAGTTCCCACTGCTGGGACACAGGCCTCCTCTCAGTGAGAGGGAGTGGGCCGTTATCCACCACGCGGGCCCAGTGCGGGTTGGTAGATGTCACATGTCTTCGAATTTTCGGTTCTAGGTTACTACACGCTGGTTTCCTCACGATGTTTTCCTTCACCGTTTTGTGAGCAGTGGTGCTGAAATTATATTTATTTACTAGCTTATGCCCGCGACTTCGTCCGCGTAAAATTTCTTGTTACTCCGACCCACTCCGTCGCATCGCATCGCCTGCCCGCGCTATTACTTCGTTTTTGCTTAGCGTTCTTTGACTTTTTTTCTTTTTGCTCGGCTCCTAAAGGTCATAGCGTGATGTTAAATAGCCTATAGCCTTCCTCAAGAATTGGGCTATCAAATGCAAAAAGAATTTTTCAAATCCGACTGGTAGTTCCGGAGATTAGCGCGTTCAACCAAACAAACAAAAAAACACTTCAGCTTTATAATATTTGTATAGATTTCAGTAATAAATAAATATAATTTCAGCACCACTTTGTCACCTTTTATTTATAGTCCAGTCAAAATAGACATTTGACTTAGCCAAAATTCGCATAGAGCTGAAAATTGGCAGTGACGTTATATACATCATTATAAATGAAATGTCAAAAATCCCCTTCGATCCCACTTCTGCAAAAAAAATTATTCAAGGTCAAAAGTACAAAATTAAGGTTTTTTCCATTTTTCTCGAAAACAGTAAGTATTATCGTGAAAATAGATCGGACAAAAGTTGTAGATCATACAATTCTCTACAAAAATGGTCCAGTCACTTTTTCTCTTACGACTCACCATTCGTGAGATATCGCGATTTTAATCATTAGAAAATTCATATTTTACATAATATGCACACATTTCCGCACCACTTAAAAAAACTGATCAAACTTTCTTTATTACAATAGATCGTAGAGTATACCTACTGGGGAATGATGATGATGATGGGACTCCCTTTACCGCATTCGGGCCGTTGTGCGTGGGGATTCTGGCTAACAGAGCCAGTCTAGCTCCGCCCAGAAGCACAGAAGCTTCCTGGGAGCTTCACAGGCTTCGCGGAGCGACCTCATTGTTCCGAGGATTTCTGAACGTTGAGAAGCCACGGCCTCGCAATACAGGATGACGTGGGCAGCTGATTCCTCGGCATCAAGGCAGCCTCTGCAAAGGGGGCTGTCCGTGGCGCCTATGTTGAAAAGATGTTTGTCCTACTCAGGCTGAGAAGTTTTTTGGTTAATCGCGGGTGTATCATTGGTAAAGCCAATTTTGACTGTCTAAAGTCTGTTGCCCGTGACCATCTGTTGTTATGAAGTTCGGTCGATCTTTGGCGAATCCACGCACGAAATTGTGAGAAAGGCAAAGGGAGAAGTGGGTACGGGCCTAGCACCCTCATATCAGAGCCTCTCTTCGCAAGTTCATCTGCAGCATCATTGCCCAGAGATTCACTGTGCCCTTTGATCCACTGGAGAGTAATACGATTAGACGTCGATAAACTCTCCAGAGCTAGATGGCACTCAAAAATTAGCTTATTGTTAGTTTGTTTGCTTCCTAAAGCTTTGAGCACAGATAGGCTGTCGGATAGGAATTTAATGCCATAGTTCCGGATGCCTAAGCGCTTTACTGCTGTTGCAGCTTGTGTTAAGGCAACACATTTGCATTGAAAGATCGAACTATGTGTGCCTAGTGGTATGTGAAAGTTAATATTTAGGTCAAGGGAGTGCACGCCAGCACCTGAACCGTTTTGTGTTTTAGAGCCGTCTGTATAAATGCGCACTTCATTGATTCCTGACTGATCCCTTTCTTCCTGAACTGTTTGTATAATGTAGTTCTTGTTGAACATCGGTTGGTTTGGTGTTCTGTCACACGGGGCAGCGATGAGAGGCTGGTACTCAATCGCCCGGTCCAGGATTTTAGCGTGTGGACTGGTAATGTTTTTGCCCCATATGCCCAGATGCATTAGCCTGATGGCGGCTAGCGCCGCTTCCTGCTGTATGTACAGGTCAAGGGGAGTTAATTGAAGGGCTATCTCCATCACCTACTGGGGAAACCACGTTAGAAAAAATGTACTAAGTACATTACCTCATAGGTGGTGCGGAAATGTGTGCATATTATGTAAAATATGAAATTTCTAATGATTAAAACCGCGATATCTCACGAATGGTGAGTCGTAAGAGAAAAAGTGACTGGATCATTTTTGTAGAGAATTGTATGATCTATAACTTTTGTCTGATCTATTTTCACGATAATACTTACTGTTTTCGAGAAAAATGGAAAAAACCTTAATTTTGTACTTTTGACCTTGAATAATTTTTTTTGCAGAAGTAGGATCGAAGGGGATTTTTGTCATTTCATTTATAATGATGTATTTAACATCTCTGCCAATTTTCAGCTCTATGCGAATTTTGTCTAAGTTATGACTTATTTTTGTCTATTTTGACTGGATTATTACACAAAGTTAACCGGTAAAGCCCCGCGCGTACTACATGTGACACGATACAACAGAAAATCAATTGTGTCTCATTAGCGGAACTTGAGAGGTCATGCGTCGTCTGTACGAACCTACGACCGTACCCACTGGGTCACCACTGCCCCACTGCGCGTGCGCCTGTTTTCGCTCGTATGGAGCCCTCTGTGCTATCCTGTTACAGTTCCTCCGTAAGTCACAGTCATTTCTTTAATATTGGGTCCCCACCTATGAAATTGGCGTTTTTTTCTCACAAATGAAGAACCTTGTCACTTCTATTATTTAAAATATTCATCAATTGCTTGATATTCTATCGGATTATGAGTATTATATAGACGACTACCAATAGTAAAAAACTTTAGTACATAGTTTTCTAAACATAAAAATTACCTTAAAAATGACTCCTTTTTTGTTAGTAGAAATGACCACTATGTATTTGTTTTAACTTAGCCAAAACTTATTTTTGTCACTTAATCTAAGTGGCATACGTTATCTTAGTTTTTAAACATTAGTGCATAAAAGTTTTAAAACATTAGTGTTCATGGTTGTTAAATAAATTAAGAAAATGTTAGTATGAAAAATGCAACTTCTTTAAAATTCTCCATACAAAACGCTGATTTCATAAGGTGGGGACCTAATATATCATTATTAAACTAGCTGCGCCTCGCGGTTTCACAAGCATAAATCTCGATCCCGTGATTTCTAACACAATTCAATCATGATTCGAAGGACACGTAGCGCCATCTATTGTCATAAGAAAGTTATTGTTGTTTTCCTCGGGAACAGCACTTTTTTTCGGGATGAAAGGTACCCTATGTCCGTTTCTGTACACCTGACAACGTATATGCGAAATTTCAGTATGATCGGTTCAGTGGTTTAGGCGTGAAAAGGTAACAACTTTCGCATTTATAACATTAGTTACGATTAGCTTCTAAATGACTTTTATTAGTATTAATATACCCCCTTACTAATAAACGTTGTATAGCGTCTGTATAGTTACACAACGCTTGGTCTTCTTCTTTCGAAAGTCAAAATACTATAGAGTGAAAGAGAGAAATCGGGTGTGTAACTATTCATCTGATATAATACGTTTATTAGTAAGGTCTTTAAATTCTGGCTAATGTCGAGATACACTGGATACAATAATAATAAGAATATGACCGCACGATAGAAGTCAAAACTTACGACTAGAGCCAAGTATATGTGATTCAGCGCCGAGTACACGCGATTCAGCGCCGAGTACACGCGATTCAGCGCCGAGTACACGCGATTCAGCGCCGAGTACACGCGATTTAATGTCACTTGTGAGGTCTGTTCGCAGAGAGTTGATAAATATTATTATAAGTCTCCTAATAGCGACTGTCGTTTAACTATCGCAAACTGTATGGCGTCTGTCGCTAATCTCCCGCTTTCGTGGTACGAGGCACTCATATTATGTAACTGCGGCCTGAACGGCGAGCGGACGCGGCGGCCATATTGCCATTCCGTTCTGGGGACCTAAAAAGGCCACTTTGACAGAATCATAAAAGGATAACATTATGAATCATACTGGACAGTTTAACCCATTGGTGAAGGATTTTTCAGTTATTTTTTTTTGTCTGTGCTCCAATCCAAATCCAATCTCTTTGATTATACCTACGTAGTGCAGCGAAAAAAAGAAAAACACGGACTGTTTTCGCCATATTATAATTCATAATGTTATCCTTTTATGATTCTGTCAAAGTGGCCTTTTTAGGCCCCCTGGAATGCGTTTCGGGTGAGTCGTTTGGGTGTTCGCGTATTGTTTTCTAAATGGTAAATGACTTTATATTTGTAAGTAGGTTTGTACAAACACTTTTACACGTCAATCATATTTTTTTTTAAACTAGATGAGGTCGGCGTTTCCTATCTGACTACTCTGAGAAGAAAGGCCGAAACAAACTCAGAGGTCACAGTCTCTTTTTAAAGTCCAGACATAATCTTGGTCAGGTTATATGAAGACCATGTAGGTCGATGTCTGTGATGGTCTTTTGAGGAAAGAACCACACAGATTGAGAGGACCTGTCCAGTCAGTGCACGCATTTGTCAGAAATCGTGCAGCTCAACTGAAGACTTAAGGAGCTCAACGATTTGACGAGCAACACCAAAGAAAGGACATTTGGGTAGGCCACATAAATTGCTCAAACTGCCAGTCTTCTGTTTTATACTATTAATAATTGTTTTAAATTGTTGTTATTATCGTTGTTTTGTTATTGTTGTTATTAGCGGGCCGCAATTTGTAATGAGTTAAGAAACCCTGACTTTATCGACTCTCGGCGAACAGACTTCAGTCTGCATGAAGAAAAGCAATAGACGGTCAAAGCCAACAACGACCGGAAGAACTTAGAAAAGTGTTACTTTATAATACCAGGTCAAATTAAATTAGCTAACGAAACTCCGCAGACGAGATGAGTAAATGAAGGTTCATCGACCAGTGTTAGTGTATTTACTTGAAATATCAGTTTAAAAAAATCAGTTTTTTTGTGTGTAAACTTCACAAACATGATTGTTATCGATGTATAAAAAGGTTAAAACACATTTTCTCAACTCATTCTTCAAGTAACAACTCTGCTAGCGGTCGATGACCCCACAAAAAATCATCAAACTTTTTTTTTTGTTTTTTGTTTTCATTACGTCTGCAGTTTCGCTAGCTAATTCAATTTGAACCTGTTTGGTTGAAAATAGACATTAATCATCTCCGTCTCCAGCTAAAGCGGCAAACTTATTCGCCATAGCGGTAGTCGCCTCGTCATCGCTACTGTCTGATTGTTCATCGCTTTCAGACTGTCTGTCACCGTCCGACTCTGACGTCAGAACCTCTTCTGCCTTATCCTCAGACAACGCCTGCACCCAGCGGATGTATTTTATTTCCTCGCAGGTTTCGTATTTCTCTGTGGAAAGAAATTGTGCGATTAATATGATTTGATTAGATTTTTGAAGTGAAAACTTCTTCAGGGGCGTTGGGAATTTTTTGAGATGGGGAAAAAACTATTGAACTCGCGACACTGTTACTGTAATCGACACCGCGCGTGTTTTGTTTATAAGACGATTAAAATAATACACACGTAATTGTTCAAGTTTTCACTTCTGTCGGCACTCCCGGAATGCCAGTTTTTTTTTTAAATCATGATCACAGGGACATCAAAAAAAAAATTGCTTTTCAGTACATTTTTACCACTTTTCTATGAAACAGCAAATTTTTATTTTGATAACCAGTCAATCAGAGTGACCACAATGACATTTTAAATAGACACATTAGATTGCTTTTAGCGATAAGACCGCCCATTGTGTCACCCTTTGTGAATTAATCATGGCATCCTTGCATTAATTTGTACAAAAAAAAAGAGTTCATTTAGAGCGTTCAAAACAATTTTCCAATGTTGAGAATATATTACCAGGAGTAGATTGATATACTTATCATATTTTTAAAACCCCGCATAATTAAAATGTTTCGAAATGAATATATCAGATTTAGAAAAGCTCACACGATAGTAACATTAAGTCAAAACCCCGCCTTTTAAAGATTTAAATAGCTAGATTTGCCCTCACCGTACTAGATTGATATACTTATCATATTTTTAAAACCCCGCATAATTAAAATGTTTCGAAATGAATATATCAGATTTAGAAAAGCTCACACGATAGTAACATTAAGTCAAAACCCCGCCTTTTAAAGATTTAAATAGCTAGATTTGCCCTCACCGTACTTAGCCACAAGAAAACGTGACCATACTGAGAAGAGTGAGCTCACACATTATTAAATAGTGTTTCTATGACAATCAAGTCACTGCGCCATTGTGTATCAGAGGTGTCAGAAATGCGACTGTGTTTTGGACGCGGTAGGGCGAATCTAACGATTTAAATCTTTACACTATATACACTGACAGCCGCCGTTTCGTTCTGAAATAATGAGCTCCTCGTTAAACTATTTACTTTGAACATTATATCGTTATTGCGGGGTTAAAAAAACATTGTACAATGCGTGCCACGAAAGATGAGACTTGACACACCACGTGGTTTGACATGCGCAGTACACGATTTTAGGTATCTTTAGCGGTATGAGGTCTGAGTGCGGGACGGGACCGGACGTCATAGGGGCGGCGGAAAGAGCGGGGGCGGCGGTCAAGTCTCATCTTTCGTGGCACGCATTGTAAATGCCTGAAGATACTCTTAAGGCACGCAAGAGTATAAGAATTAGAATTCCAACTTCTCTAAACATCTTTATTTCATTGTAAAAATTCTGCCATGATTCTTTCTACATTTATATTTGTAATATTTATGAAGTACATAGGCCACATTCCAAATTAGCTATAATCGCTCAGAGCACTCACATCATTTCACATGCGTTTCGATTTAAATATTAAGATTATGACAGCTGAGAGCTGTCAACAATTCGGAACGCTCGTGAACGCGCTCACATTGTTTACTCAATGTCAAATTTTCACGCCGTGCAAAAATGAACTACTTAAGTCACACGTATCGTAATTTATTATTTTAGATGTCGTCTGATCAGACTACTACTTTTCTTTTTAAACAAATACAAGTATATTACTAGTAATACTAGCAAAGTTTTAAATCAGTGTTTACTCAATGTCAAAACAATATTAATAAAGTATTTCTTTGTATAAATACCACATTTCTTTTTCTTTGGTAAGTTGGCGACTGTCAGTCAGAAGCATAATTTTCGAAAATGCCACGTTAGTTTAATTTAAAGATATGATGCAACTCAAAACAAAATACACACTGACACATCCTCACACACACACTGTCATTTTTGACAGCGCTCACTGTGATATTATTCTAAGGCATGGTTGTGTTATGGCAAGATGGCGCTTGTCATGACGTCATCTATGACGATTCACGGAACATCGTTATCGCACTCACGCTAATTCGGTACGGGTTTAAGCATGCTCAAATCGATTACATCGATTACAACAGTGACATTTTACTTACAACCAACTTTAGGGACTCATGGTGACTTTTTTTTTCTGGATGGGAAATCATCAAATGACCCCTCCCGCTCTGGGTGGAGCGGAAGGGAGTCTCAGACTCTTACTGACTAAAACCCACCCGTGTTCCTTCCTAAGCTCTTTATGTTCCGGGCCAGCGGTAACCCTTTCGGACAATCCCGCTGAGACTCATGGTGACATTAAAAGTATAAATTAATCTCAGTAAAACTTACCTCTATTCTCAGCGAATCCAGGCGGTCGTAGCCACAAACAGATTCTTCCGTCAAGCGCCATCCTCAGCAAAGCGTTAGCAGCTCGGTATGAGTCTAATCTGAATGAGAAAATTAATATACGTTAGTCTGAGTTATATTATACGAATGGTTTCGTGGTTTCAGAAAGTTTTTAAAACGATAACCCGAAGCAAGTAGCCTGAAGAATTGCCAAACTTAAGAGCGTTTACGCCGTACGGCATTTCATACAAATTTTCAAGCCTTTGTTTTTCGAAATGAATGAACCGATTTTAATGAAACTTCATACGCATAAGCAGGATACAAAGGTCTAAAAAGTTAGTAGAGAACATTTTCGAAAAATAGTGTTACAGCCAAATAAGACCGATTTTGAATTTTCCATAGAAACAGATTTCCAGTAATCTTTTTTTAAATAAGACATTTCGAACATGTTCTAACTTTTAAGACCTTTGTATCCTGCTTATGCGTATGAAGTTTCTTTAAAATCCTCCTCCCATACAACAAACGTGTTTTTTTTTTCAGGGTTTTTGCCTTGTGGTACGGAACCCTTCGAGTGCGAGTCGTACTCGCACTCGAAGGGTTCCGTACCTGGCCAGTTTTTTTTAATGGCGGCCACGCATGCTATCTATAGTATAAATCATCACGCATGCTATCTATAGTATAAACATCCTGTTGCTTAGAGGTTTGTAATAATCATTCTGAAAGTTCTGAAAGTAATGAAACACCTACCGCCATTATGAAAAAAATAAAACAGTGGCACTCCGGGAGTGCCGAAAGAAATGAAAACAAAACACAACCAGAATACTTTGCCTTCACGCACTGACATATCGGGTATACATTAAAACCGAGTACATCCCGAGGACAGCCGAACACATCCGAAGCCGGTATTTTTTTAATCGTCTCATAAACAAAACACGCGCGGTATCGCTTACGGTAACAGTGGCGCGAGTTCAATGGTTTTTTCCCCATGTCAAAAAATGCCCGACGCGCCTAGTTTTCGGTTCAAAAACAATATGGCGCGACAGTAGGTAGGTATCCCCTTTGTTCTCATACATACCGCGCAGCCTTCGCGGTTAAATAGCCTCTTTTCTTGGCCCATCCATCGCAGATGTCTCGCGGGGACCAGGTATTATCTCCTTCGGGATGCTCAATCCTCAGGAGCTTGGGCAGGTCCATGCGTTCTGCTAGATACCTGAAATAGAGTTTAATTAAACTAGGTGGCGAAACTTCACACGTGAGGTGGGCCTCGGCACCTAATTGCAAAAAAGAAATTACATAAAATCATAATAATTAAGAAGTAAACAGGAGATCATAAAATAAGACAATCCCGCTGACCCGGCAGGCCAACGGGCCCCTTCCCTTGATGCTGACATCTCTTTGAGGCGCGCGTGGAACACGTACGCTTGTCCGGCACGGGCCTGGTCCTGATCGGACGGAGAGCTACCCATTACTCTCCGCCTGCAGGCCCGCGCCTACGGTGGCCGGGAGTCGTCGCGCGAGCGTCTCCCGCGGCGGCTGGGACGGGAGGCTCTCTCCCTCATCCGTCCCGCCGCCTCCTTCGCTAGCATGACTGCTTCGCAGAAGGAGGCGACTGCCCCCCACTCCCTCTCGCCCCGGACCATGGCTCGAACCAGGCCCGGACGCGAGAGGTCGCCGCCGCTGCCGATCGCCTCAACGAGGACACGGCGGAAATTCCACCCCTAAGATGGTTAATGAGGGGAGGGTGAAACAGGCGGACGAAGTCGCGGGCAGAAGCTAGTGCTCTAACATTACCTGATAGTAGTATATTGTTCTCTAAGCTGCGCTATGGGGTAGGAGCCCATAAGAATCTGTATTGGTCGCGGCACTGTTGATGGGAAGACAAGACCGGGACAGTCGCACAGACGAACCTGGGAACAAATGAATACATTTCACAATCAGTATAAAATGTTTCCACTGCTGGTACACAGACCTTTTCTCTTGTTAGAAAGAGTGGGATATAATCCACACCACGCGGTCCCAGTGCGGGTCGATAGATGTCACATGTCTTCGAGTATTCGGTTATAAGACAGACAGACAAAAAAAAAAAAAACTGGCCAAATGCAAGTCGGACTCGCACACGAAGGGTTCCGAAAAAAACACGTTTGTTGTATGGGAGCCCCTCTTAAATATTTATTTTATTCTGTTTTTGGTATTTTGCTGTTATAGCGGCAACAGAAATACATCATCTGTGAATCAACTGTCTAGCTATCACGGTTCATATTCTATTCTATTCTATTCATGAGATACAGTCTGGTGACAGACTGTGACAGACAGTGGAGTCTTAGTAATAGGGTCCCTACTACGGCAGCTGCCCCAATTCCGGTTGGTGCCCTAACTCCGGCAGGTGCTCTAATTACAGCACTTACTTGCGGCGTCAAGTAGATGGTCTGGAAGTGCTTGGTGTGGCCGGGCGTGCGCGACACGGACACGACACAGCGCCCCATGAGCGCGTTCAGCAGCGACGACTTGCCGACATTGGGCTGCCCCACGCAACCTATCGTCAGCATGCCGGATTTATAGCGCTCGTGCGTATAGTACGATGTGTCTGCCTTTTCTAGGATTGTTTCGCCTGGGGAATGAGGAGAAGATAAAGCAAATAATAAGATGTAGCAGTATCTACAACGCCACATACGAACTGACGTCACGCAAAATCCTGCATCGCGCAAGCAGAGTTTACCGCGTAACTAGCATAGATACAACGGTGTCATGAATCATCGGGCAGTTGCCCGCCAGACACAACACCCGTCTGGTCGGAGGATCCTCCCTTTTCTATGGAGTATGAGTGAACTTTACACTCTGTTCCTCATACCTCTATAAATACATTATAAAAAAAAAAGTTAGAAACCTAAATAATAATCCATTGTAAAATAGAATTCATTACAACTGACTGCTGACCATTTGTGTTGTATGTATGTATTGTACTCATGTTTGAACAAATAAATGATGTATCTGATGTTTTCTTATCATACATTATTTTAAAAGCAAAACATAAAAATGGCGTGAAAAATAAGCGACGAAAAGGAACTAAAGTCTATTCAAACTTATGTTTCAAATTAATATTATTTCAATTTAAACAAATATCAACTTTATTATAATGGTAATTAAGTTGATTTCGGAGTGACTGAAAAAGTTATAAAAATTTTCGAATTTGTAGCGTAAACTGAACTTTATAGTGTTAGCGTTTAAAGTTATTTTTCCATAAACACGTATTTGTGTAAATTTTTGGCAAACAAATCGCGAATGCAGATTACGTTCACAATTTAAATACTATCCAATTTGCACGCATTTAGAAAAGTAGTTTAGACTTTTTAAGTCTTTCTGAAATCAACTATATTTACACAAATGTAAAGACGATATTTGTCTGAGTGATAAAGTAAAAATAACTGAATACTCTTTTCGCTAAGCTTTTGTTAACACTTATTTTAAAGCATTATATAAATAAATAAAAACACTTACCAACTTCGGCGCCTTCATCATAATCAAACTCGACATCGGTTTCTTTTTTAATCTTCTCCTCCCAAGAAGAGAGGTCTACTTCCCCTTTCACGATCTCTTTGCAAGCTTCTAGAATCTTCGTGGCCCCTTCTGCGCACATCTTTTGTTTACCCTTGCGACGTCGGACTTGGAGGCCTTTAAGAAAAAAATAGTGTAAACTCTTTATAACGTTATCCTTTATAACAATAAACTCCCTGTAACGTTGAAGTGAACCCAACTTGGTTGGTTTGCGTTAAAACCCACATATTGAAACACTCTTTATAGCGGTACGTCATTCTCTATTACGAAGAAATGTGTTCGATGGTCTAGCCATGGTAATAATATCCATACAGTATGTCGTCTTCATACAAACGGACGAAACGCGAGCTATACCTACGCGCTTCGACCTCCGAGTGCGCTCCGGCGGCTCGGAGTCGCGACTGTACCGCAGTGACGAACGGACGGTGTGTTGTTTTTTTTAACAATAACCGCGCGATTTTTTCACTAAAAATAAGTTCAAGTACCTACATATTATTTAATATGACGAGTAGGCGATATTGTGCTGTTTTTGGTTGCATGAATTCGTCAATAACGCATCCAGAGATAACTTTTTTTACATAACCTGGAAACTCTGAAAGGTAAGACTATTTTACTTACTAGTAGGTAGGTACATAATGTGTGTCTTTTTAATGGATAAGTATTTCCTTTTATCTCCCGAAAAAAAGATGTCTGGATTAATAAATAAAGTGATTAAAGTAAAGGAAAGTGATAGACACGAGTGAAATAGGTAGGTAGTTATAGGCGGTTCATGAATCATTATACGGTAGATAATCTTGTGTTAAAACCTCGGGACATGTGTGTTTTGTTAGTTTGTATAATTCCAAGTAAAGACGTGGTTTTTATTATTAATAATAGTTGTTTATTGTACTGTGTGTATGAATAATACTAGAAAAAAATTGGTTGTCTGTAAAGTCGATTTACGGACGATAGTTTAACGTGATTGCATACTTTTATGAATAAAATTTAATTATTTTTATTGAATTATTAATATTTTGTATGAATACAAAGAAGGAGTGAAATGAAATCTACAATTTAATTGATAAATTTGCTTTTATTTGCACTCATTAATTTAAATATGTTTATTACTTCAATGAACAGATTATTTTAATTATAATTTTTATATTATACATGTTTGCTATTTAACTTCTTGCAATCTGTGTTATTCTGTTAAGGATAGGACGATGATAGGAAAGATTAAAAAAAAACATTAATATACAAATTTTGAATTTTATATGTAGTTCTTGAACGTTTGATTTAACTATAATAATAATAATAATTTAACATAATTTGTTTAAAAATACACACGAACAAGTTTTCATAGAAATAAACTGTAATCAGATTAATGTTAAATAAATGGTTAATTGGACGAATCATTTTATTACACAGTAAAATACAATAACAAAACTAAATGGAAACACAAAGTAGGCAAATGTAGTTAAAATGCTGGAGGCGGGCAGCCCTATCGCATGTTTACGTACCGCGCGGCTGTAGGCATTTATTTCAAGGTTACGGCCGAGATACAATACTGTATGTCTTTATACTGTGGTCTAGCTTTTGTTATCCTTAATTACCTTGAACACGTGCAGTATGACGCATTGTTTTCTCGGAAGTGATGGTCTTCGACCAAGCGTACTGGCACCGGAAAGCTATTAGTGTTGACGAAAAAGTTTTGTGTGATACGTGCGATTGAAAAGGGAGAAAAGAAAAGTGACATTGGAAAGCATTTTATATTAAAAATTCTTGTTAATTTGGTTGTTTTTTTGTTCACTCCATATAACTATATTATATTAACGATAACTCTCTATAACGACAAAAAATGCTCAGTCCCTTGAGTTTCGTTATAAAGAGTTTACACTGTATATATAAACACGACAGTGTTCAATAAAAGGTAAAGCTATTGAGGCGAAAGCGCCAGGGTAGCCCGCGAAATTATTATTTTTTTACGTTTTTTGCAATTTGCTAGTCAGTATTAAGTTGTACGTTGATTAATATATGATTCGCGGCCGTAACAAATATGTATTTACAGAATTATAATCATTAAAGTCATCAACACAACTCTCTTAGACCAAGTCATCCCACGGAATGACTATTTCATGAAATCATGACATTTTGGGATTATACTAATCTAACAAGTTGTATTACTGATTCTAATGATTAGGTATGATTCTGTAAATACATATTTGTTACGGCCGCGAATCATATTTTGATCGACGTACAACTTAATACTGACCAGCTAATTGCAAAAGATGTAAGAAAATTTTAATTTCGCGGGCTACGTTAGCGCTTCCCCCTTAAGTGGGCAGAAACCCAGGATCCAGAATGCTATTGAGTGAGAGAGAGAGAGACAGTGAGTGAGTGCAAGTGCAAATGCTCAAACAATGCTCAAGACTCATTGAATAAATTGTAATTTTGTCTTACGTAAAAAAATATCTGTATCCCGCATAGCAAAATTATCCATATCCTTACATAGTACAAATCAAAGTCGCCAAAATGTCTGTACGTGCATAACTTCCGCATGACTACACCAAATTGGGTTATTATTTTTTTGTGGTGTTCGGTACTGCCAGGACAAGATTGTTTGAAAGAAAATTTCGGAAATTGAAAAAAAAAAGTTACACCTGTGCGAAGCTGGGGCGGGCCGCTTTTTTTTTATAGAAAACACACAATAAGCTTTTGAAAAACCAATCCCATATTTTGAAACACCACTTACCAGCTTTGTCACTAGTAGCTCCTCTCAAATTATATGCCGGACATGACGTGAAGTACAGAACTCGTAGCGCCGGATATGACGTCGTAAGGTACTGCTTCCACCCGGCTACCACCGAGGGTGGCACGAGGTCTATCTTGTTCAGTACAAGGATCATATCCTTCTTCTGTTCTTGAATGTAGGTGTAGAGGGAGGGGGGAAACATCATGCCCTGGTGGGGAGGAAACGGTTTTTTGACGTGAATACTTCTTTAAAATTGCTTCCATAGTGGGAAGTGCACGCGCAAGCGCACGCGCACGCACACGTACACGCACGCACACGCACACACACGCACACACAAATATTAGTGTGATACTCACGGCATATCTCACATCCACGATGAGCAGCAGAATGTCACACATTTCTAATACGCGCCACAGCTGTCGCCACGTCTCGAGGTTCAGCTCGAAGTACGACATTTGATTCCAATGCTCCGATGCTTGGAGGGTGTCCACGTAGTTCTGTAGGTAGAAAGAAAGACTTACATTGGTTATTATAACTTTATTTATTTTTAACCGACTTCAAAAAGGAGGAAGTTCTCAATTAGACAGTACGTTTTTTTTTGTATGTTTGTTACGCGATATCATTGTATGTATGTATTGCTTATTTTGTTTACGTTATAATTATTAAATTCTAGTTATATTTTTTTTTATTTGAAATGGGTTTGCTCTTGACTCTAGTCTAGGTCAGAGGTGACAGAGACAAAGTCTACGATGGAGTGAGCTTATCCAGAAGAAGCCTGTTCACTCGTACTTTGAAGAGATTCGGGTTGTATGCACTCGGAAACACAAACGCAGGTAGAGAGTTCCACTCTTTTGCTGTGCGCATTATAAATGATGTCACATGTCTTCGAATTTTTGGTTCCCGAATATGTCGGTTTCCTTACGATGTATTCCTTTTTACCCTGAAAACTAACTCTCACCTTAAAATATCTATGCTCCTGCGCGTCGAGCTGCGCGGGCGTCATGTTGAAGTCCCACGGCGGCCTCTTGGGGAAGGACAGGTCAGTAGGGAAATAATCCACTGGGTTCACTTCCAAGTCCTTCTCTGGCACCGGTTTTAGTTCTCTTCTGTTGACAAAGATAATATTGTGGTTGTTTTAATAGGGTTGAAGAAGTGAAATAACATATACAGGTTGGTCAAAAAATCAAATCAAACTAAATAGTGAGATAAAGGAGGTCATTCCCAATGCTTTTAAAGTGAGAGTTTGTGGTAAAGCTTAAAATTTTTTGAAAAAAAAAAATTATTGCACTTTGGTACGGTCAGCAACAAAAGTCGATTAACACTTTAGTTTATTTAATCTCAGTTAATGAGCAAAATATTTGTTCAAAATTGCATTACTTCTGCTGCAATTTTGAACAACCTGGCCAGGACTTTTGGCTTAGCTGGAAGCGGCGTGGTGTCTTACTGCTAGCGTTGACGCTGCGAGCGGTGCGTCGTGTCGTGACATGGTTCACACATTTTTGTATATTTGTTTATACCGCTCGCCGCCCCGCGCTAAGCTGCCGCTGATAGCGGCCAGGTCGTCGTTATATTCCCATTGTGACTGTACTACTCTTTTAGCCTTGTTTGGGATCACACGTCTCACGTAATGTTAGTGAAACACACCTTCCTACATACCAGCTGTTTTTACCATCTGGACAAAATCAGGACAACTATAAAAGTAGTGAGTAGAAGTCTACGGCACAAAAACGTTCTTTAAGAATAAAAAAACGAATAAATCGGCAAACAATATACTACGCGCGAAAATTGTATCAATGATTTCGTAGCGACATTCAATCCTATGATTGAAGCCATCGACAGGCTTCAATCAAAGGATTGAATGTAAAAAAAAAGTATTTTCTTTTTGCGAAAAAAAAAAGAAATTTCTGTGCCATTGGCTTCAATTCCATTCTCTTTTTATATACCCTGTTTTAGTCCAGACGGCAAAAAATTCAGTCGGTATAAATAAAAGAATAATAAACGTACCATAACAAGAGTATACATCCTCATCTGCCCAGCCTTTTCCTACCTATGTTGTGGTCACCTTTCAGTCTAACCAGACCCAGCTGAACACCAGTATTTTACATGGAACGACTGCCTATCTGACCACCACAATCCAGGTACTGGGTAACAAGATACCCCTTGGTAAGACTGCTTGTCTGACTTTCGGGCTTCTGACTACCCGTAACGACTGTCAAAGATCTACGGCCTTTAACCCGAACAAAGAGTACTTTTCTTTTTCTTTCTTTCTTTCTTTCTACTTACAAAGCGTCTTCCTTTTTCAACCTCAGTTCCTCTTCCGTCTCCCGGTAGAACTTGAGAGCGTATCGGTTGGTATCCCTGCCACCGCCCTTACCGCGAGCAGGTTGGTAGTTCACTGATACTACGTCGCATGCTGTTGTACCCCCAGAAGCTGCTAAAGAAACATAATAATGAAATCGATTAATTTTGATTGTTGACATAACCATCCTGCATGATGAGAACCTCGTGAAAGCCGAGAAAGATAAACAAATCAAGTATCTTGACTTGGCTCGCGAGGTTGTCATGTGGGGTGTGGACTCAGCGATCATTGTGCCGATAGTCGTGAAAGCCAATGGATTAATAGCCAAGAGGAAGGCTGGATCAAGGGCTTGATTCAGAAAGCGGTACTTCAGGGCATGGCCCGCATTGTTGTCGTTAGTTATTTTTAATATTTTGAAATGTTTTTATCCATACTAATATTATAAATTCGAAAGTAACTCTGTCTGTGTGTTTTTTTATGCCAAATAAACACAATTTATGACTTATTTTTGTCTATTTTGACTGGATTATGTATGTTACCTTTTCACGCCTAAACCACTGAACGGATTTCGATAAAATTTGGCAGAGAGATAGATTGCATCCCGAAGAAGCACATAGAATAGTTTTTATCGACATACCTCGCGAGCGAAGCCGCGGGCGGAAGTATTTAATGAAATAAAGGAAATTAATTTTATTATTCCAGTGAAAACTTTAATACTAACTTTATTTTTTTTCTATTTTCACATTTCTTCAGAACGAAAGGGCTTTGAAGGTCCGTGGAAACCCATTATCCATGTAACCTTGTGTACCCATTTTGTCTTTTTTTTTTGAAGTGAAGACTTCTTTAGGGGCGTTGGGCATTTTTTGAGATGGGAAAAAACTACTGAACTCGCGACACTGGTACGGAACCCTTCGTGTGCGAGTCGGACTCACACTTGGTTAGTTTTTTATTTATACACCGTGTTCCGGACAATATACATAAACTTCGACCATATGTTCAGACCATGGAAATAAGCATTTTTCATTATGGACACATTAATGAATTCTTATTTTTTGATAATTTTCATACAACTAAATACCATGGCGTAAATCACCCGCTACGCACGCCTCTTTATCCGGATTGGCAACGATGTATTTCCCACGCACAACGGACCGAATTGGAGTCTAAGTGCGGAAAAGGGAGTCCCATCATTATCATCATCAACGATGTATTTTCATTCATAAGATTTGGCGGGCTGAAACTTGTCAAAACTAAGTTAAGGAGCTTACAGGACCTAAACGCAAAAAAACGCAAGTTTTAGAAACAATTAAAGTATATGATCGACTACAGTAAACAAAATCAGAAAAATATATGATATTCTTCAGGATATATGCTAGGTAGATAGTGTTTGAAAATAATCCAAACATACAGGATTTATTGCATTAGCAACATTGTTAACTTTTATTAATTATTAGTTTTTGTTTACTGGCAACATATATAAAGAAAAAACGGTCCTGTGCGCCATGAATGTTTGTGCTCTTGTTAATATTTAAACCTATTCTGGAAATACAGTTCTATTGCTAAAAATCAACCAGCATTTTATTGTACATGCTGGCTGTGGTCCTTCGACACCAGTGAAAAGTTGTGCGGTGTGTGATTCGCGTTTTTACGTTAACGTGGTTGGCAGGATTTGGCGCCATAGCCATTGTTCGTGCTCGCCGTGCAAGTTTTTGCCAGAAATCTATAATTTCTCTGCAAAATTACACGAAGAATCGCGAGGACTGCTGCTTATTTCGCTGAATTACATTAATATTGTTGTGGATTGCAAATCTATAATTTTGCAACTCATTGCGAACTTGAGCGTTCGTGGTCGCCGGGCAAGTTTCAGCGGGAAATCTATAATTTCTCAGCAAAATAAAGGAAGATTCGCGAAGATTTCTGATTATTTCACGGAGACAAATTCGATTCAAGATTATTTCTCTTGTGATAAAATTGCAAAACCATAATTTTGCACTTCATTCACATCTACCTTCCATTAAAAATATCATTCGGACTTCGGAGCGGGAAACCGTCGGGGCGTCGGCGTTGCGCGATAACGTTGGCAGCATTGCCGAGCTGTCATCGAGACTACCTTTGGTTGTAAACAACAACATAACCTGTAAAGTTCGTCCGGTGTTTGCGGCATAATAGTGCGCGGATACGTAATTGCGAAGTGTATTTGTGCGTATTAAAGTGTATTTGTGCGTATTAAAGTGTGTTTGTGCGTAATCTAACGTATTTACCATGTCGACGGCGGAGGAAATGCTTAAAAGGTTGCGTCTCGCCCGAGCACAACAAAAAGGTACTGTTACACGCATCGAGAACTTTATTAATGATCCAATCAATCATGCGTCTGCGTCTATCGAAATGATACAAGCTCGTATTGATAAGCTGAACACAACTTTCAAAGACTATGAGAGAACACAACTAGATATTTTATCATTGGATGAAAAAGATAAGGAAAATGTTGCCATCTTAGAGGATAAATATTTTGAAATCATCTCAAAGTTAAATTCAGCTTTAAAAAGCTTATGTACATCTGAGGTAAAGCAATGTTCAAATGTTTCAACTTCAAAATTACCTAGCATTGATATCCCGATATTCGATGGGAAGGATTTTACAAAATATACTCCATTTATTGATTTATTTATGGCTGTTGTTGATGGAAACAGGACACTCTCAGATGTGCAAAAGTTATTTTATTTGCGCAAATTTTTATCTGATGAAGCATTGGCTGTTATTGTTAACCTACCACTTGTAAATGATTCTTATAAAGAAGCCATTGAGCTTTTGAAAAAACGCTTTGACAATAAGTCAAGATTAATATTTAATCACATAAACATTATATTGCAATTGCCTGTTATGCAAAAAGGTACATCGGCCTCTATAAGGTCCTTTATATCACAAGTGCAACAACAATTGTATGCACTTAAAAACTTGCAGCAGCCTGTTAATCAATGGGATATGCTTTTAATTTCAATCTTATCTAAAAAATTAGATATATATACCAATCGTGCCTATCAGCTTGATAGGAATACAGATACACTTCCAACTATGGAAGAGTTTATTTCATTTTTAGAGAAGCGCGCTATAGC
Organism: Luperina nickerlii; assembly: GCA_963855955.1. Classification (NCBI taxonomy): domain Eukaryota; kingdom Metazoa; phylum Arthropoda; class Insecta; order Lepidoptera; family Noctuidae; genus Luperina; species Luperina nickerlii. The sequence continues at coordinate 2,378,572 of OY979691.1, read as the reverse complement.
CTTCGAAGATAGCTGTATTTCTGACAATAAGAAGAATGCAGTACAAAAGGTGAGCAATGTTGTCACTAAAAAATCGAGTTCTTGTTCTTTTTGTGGTATAGCACATTTGTTGCATTCATGCCCTAAATTTAAAATGGCTTCAATAGAAGACCGTATAAAATTCATAGATGACAAAAAGTTGTGTACTATGTGCTTAAAGACTCACACTGGTAAGTGTAAGTTTTCATTTACTTGTAAAATTTGCAAGCAGGAGCACAATACGCTCTTGCATAAAGACAGTGGTCCTGGCCCGCAGGCTTCTATATCACTGCATTCTGTTAATTCATCAATGAATACTATACTGCCTACTATAAAGGTTAAGCTCATTGACTATCAAGGTTCTGAAGTGTATGTTAGAGCTTTACTTGATTCAGGTAGTCAAGTTTCGCTTATTACCTCACATCTTGTGGAAAAATTACAATTAAAGCATAAAAGCCAACATACTAGCATTATTGGCATAGGGAATAATTGTAATCAAATCAACAAATATGTTAATATTACCATCAATTCTCCAGTGAATAATGTACAATTAAAAATAAAATGCCATGTTGTAAACTATATTACTTCAAAGTTGCCTCAGCATCATTTTGATATTTCAGAAATAAATATTCCCAAACACATTCAATTATCAGATAGTGAATTTAATGTGCCAACAGAAATATCCTTGCTATTAGGTGCTGATATTTATTTTAATATTTTAATTAATGGTCAAATCAAGATTAATAATGGTTTATTATTGCAGAATACCTTGTTTGGTTATACCATTGGTGGAAAGCAAACTGCGGATGATCATAAAAGTAATTTAGTTTCAAACTTGGCTATTTGTGATAGTAACAAATTAGAACTTGTAATGGAACAGTTTTGGCTCACTGAGATGATTCCCCAATCTACTACAAAGACCTGTGATCAATTTAAAAAATCTGAAAAATGTTTTCAAGAATCTGTTAAACTTGAAAATGACAAGTTTTGTGTTGATATGCCCTTAGTTTCAAAAATGGAAGAGTTGCAGCTAGGGGATTCTTTCTCAGTCGCTCTTCAAAGGTTCCTATCACTGGAGAAACGTTTTAAACACAACCCTGAATATTTAGAAAAATATAAAGGCTTTATTGATGAGTATATTGCACTGGGGCATGCTAAAACGGTGGATATAGGCAGCTATGATGTCTATAATGGCACTGTCTATTTTTTAGCGCACCATGCAGTTCTAAATGAGGCGAGTCTCACCACCAAGATACGTGTGGTCTTTGATGGTAGCATGAAGTCTAGAGCTGGGGTTTCACTGAATGATGTAATGTTGAATGGTCCAGTTGTTCAGAGCGAACTTTTCGATATTCTCCTCCTATGGAGAACATACTTATACACGCTCACCTGTGACATAAAAAAGATGTTTCGTGGAATTCTGATTAACCCAAGTCAAACTTGTCTTCAAAATATTTTATGGCGTGAAGATCCATGCAAACCCATCAGCTGTTTGCAGCTCCAGACTGTCACATATGGTTTGAAGTCGTCCACCTTCTTGGCCACTCGTTGTCTGATAGAGCTGGCTCACAGACATCAAACTGAATTCCCGCTTGCCGCTCAAGCCATGTGGTTGAACACTTATTGTGATCATATCATTTGTGGTTCTAATAGCATTGAAGTTCTTAATCAACTCAAACATGAACTTATTGCTCTGTTGGGTAAAGGTAGCTTCACGCTTCATAAATGGTGTTCAAATTATCCTGAGGCTATTAATGATATCCCCAATGAGCTTAAATGTTTTGAAAATTTAGATATTAACAAAAACAACATTATAAAGACATTGGGTTTGAAATGTGATGTTTTAAATGATACCTTTACTTTTAGCTGTCCAATGATTAACAATGATGATACCAAGACCAAACGGTCTATTCTGAGTTTCATTGGCAAAATGTTTGACCCGTTAGGTCTCATAGGTCCTATTATAGTTGTAGCAAAGATTTTTATGCAAACATTATGGTCTATGAATTTAGATTGGGACAAAATATTGCCCCAGGAGCAACTCAATGTTTGGGATACATTTATAAAAAACTTAGTTTTAATGAATACAATTACTGTGCCAAGATGTGTAAGTTCATGTCAGGTGGATATCATAGAATTGGTAGGATATGCTGATGCATCAATGAAAGCGTTTGGAAGCTGTCTTTACCTAAGAAATGTTAAAACTGATGGTTCAGTCTTTGTTAATTTATTATGCTCTAAGTCCCGTGTTGCCCCATTAAGGAAAAATCTAACAATTCCAAGACTGGAATTAAATAGTGCTTTGCTTCTTTCGCAAATTGTGAGTAGAGTGTACAATATTTTAAAATGTAAATTCCCTAGTCTCACAGTTTACTTATACAGTGATTCTCAGATTGTGCTGGCATGGATTAACTCTAAAAACATAAAGTCAAACCCTTATGTGACTAACAGGGTAAATCAAATAAAAACATTAACTTCAAACTTTCGGTGGTCTTATGTCAGCACGGCTAATAATCCTGCTGATTTACTATCAAGAGGTTGTGACCCACATAAATTAAAATCAAATGTGCTTTGGTGGCATGGTCCTAAGGAATTGTTAAGTAAGGACTTTGAACACTCAGTAAGCAAGGTTGAGTTTCCCATTTCTAATTTAGTTGAAACAGATATAGTAAATTCTATTTGTAAAGCTAGTGAACCTTCTAAAAAAAGTGAGTCAGTATTGAGTAACCTAATCGAAAAAATATCAGATTTTAATCGGCTTCAGCGAATTGTTGCCTATATATTGCGATTTAGTAAAAATTGTTCCAAAAACATTAATAAAATGTATGGTTCTTTGACACCACAGGAGATTTGTGATGCTTTATTGGTGATTATTCGTAGTGTTCAAAGACAACACTTTCCCAAAGAAATAGAGTGTCTGAAAAATAATTTACCCATCAAATCAGGTTTATCAGGTTTACATCCTTTTCTGGATCAGGCTGGTGTGCTTAGAGTTGGTGGACGTCTTCAATGTGCCATGGACATGCCATATGAAAAAAAGCACCCTGCAATAATTCCTAAATCTTGTAACTTCACAGATATCTTAGTTCGTAATGAACACTTGCGTTTGTTGCATGCAGGAGCTAAATTAGTGTTGAGTTCACTTTCACAACAATTTTGGCTTATCAGTGGCATACGTGAAGTTAAGAAGGTGGTAAACAGGTGCGTCAAGTGTTTCCGGTTAAAGGCTGCTGCTGCAAAGCAGCTTATGGGATCTCTCCCTCAAGAACGCATTTCGGCCGCTAGGCCATTCACTGTGACTGGGGTAGATTTCTGTGGACCATTTAATGTTAAATCCTCGAGGATCAGGAAACCATTAATCACAAAAGGTTATGTGGCACTTTTTGTGTGTTTTGCCACCAAGGCAATTCACATGGAGCTGGTCAGTGACCTCACAACTGAAGCCTTTTTGGCATGCCTGAAACGGTTCATTGCTCGTAGAGGAATGCCACAGAAAATTTTCTGTGACAATGCAAAGACATTTAAGGGTGCCGCAAATGAGTTAAATAAACTATTAGTGGAGCGCCGTAAGATTTATACCTCGGAATCCAGGGCCTGTCAATGAAACTTCATATAAATTTTTGAAATGTGTTTATAACAGTATATAGAAAAATGTTAAAAAAAATTTTTTGCCCGATCTTAATTTTTTAATTATTAAAATAAATAATTAATAATTTTTCGGAGTTTTCTTCTATTTTTATTAGTTTAAAGTTATATTTTGAAAAGGAGAACTATTACAAACTTGTCCTTGGGCCTCAAGGGACTGCAGGTACAAAGGTGAGGGGTGGGGGGAGTTATAGAAGGGACAACAGCAGCTGTTGGGTATTGTTGACGCGGTCCCTAACAGATTAGTACACGTTGCACCTAGCTAAGCTAAATACGTAGCTGTTTTTGTGCGTTTTGAGAAAAAATATTTCTGATTTTTGTTTATGTATATTTATTATTGTGCAGTTAATACGATAAAAGTTAATTACAGAACATAATTGTATTTTACAAACTTTGAAAATAGCGGCATAGATAGTAAGTATTTGTTTTTTATTTATATTACTCGCTTATAAAAATCATTTTGAATAATTAATCGTTTATTTTATAATAAATCGATGCTGAAAGTTAGAATGTTATAATAAAATTCAATAACATTAATTATTAATCTTGATATAAACGTTAGTTATTAATATTACTAATATTTGTTGTTACAGCCTCTTATCAAAATGAGTGAACCATCGAATAGTGATGATAATCAAAGTAATGATTGCCTCATTTGCGACAAAATCGGATCTAGTTCTCAATTAAGCTCCGAACTAGGAGAAATTGTAAAGGTAACTAGAGGAATATCAACGCTGAAAGCTGCTTCTGCAGAAAGAGCGGATGGATTGTCACAGTATTTAAATACTCGCGAAACAGCATATTCTGTTCTTACATGCTTTCACTGGCTGTGACACGACGCCGACGTCAGCTTTTTTCCAACGTGGCAAAAATGTGTTTGCAAAAAATTTCGAAAAACGGCTGGACTTACAAAATGCTGCGACAGTTTTCAAAAATGAATGCAAAGATGCTAATGACATTTTTAACGCTGGTGTTACATGCACTCTTGCTTTATACGCTGCCCCCCAAAAATAAAAGATTTAAACATACTAAGATATAACTCTTTTTTGAAAGCAACTGCTAAAAATACCTGCGCTAAACATTCTTCATCAACAGTCATTCTGTCTTTGCCACCTACCGCAGATGCCGCTTTTGGACACTTCAAAAGAGTATATCTGCAAATTCAGACATGGCTCGGAAGAGAAATATCACCAGAAGAGTGGGGTTGGAAATATGAATGCGGAATACTGATGCCCCAAACAATGACGCAACTATCCGCTCGAGAAGCCTTACTAAAAATGATTTTTTGCACATGCAAAACAGGATGCGGAGCATCTTGCGGGTGCAGGAAAACTGGATTAAATTGCACTGTAGCTTGCTTAGAATGCAATGGTAACAGCTGTACTAATCCTTCACCTACAATCCACATCAATGAGATCGATGACGATGACGACGAAAATAATGAACAATAACTTAGACATCTGGTATAGTTTTTTTTTTCGTAACTCGTTATTTTTTGCTAAATATTTATAAATTAATATTAAAGTTACTATGCAAATATAATTTATTCGCTATAAAATTGAAATCTACTGTAAACATTTTTTTCCCCTTGTCCCTCTCATTTTTCAGTAAATTGTTGTTATAAATTGTTGTAATCAAGATCGGCCAATTTTTTATTTTTAACTTTTTTATTTGAGCTTTTAACAATGCAGTAGAACAGTTTTTATGAAAATTCATTGACAGGCCCTGGATTCCGAGATTTTACAATTTTTATGCCTTACGGCGCTCCACTATATACGAATTGTTCAAATCAAAACTTCATATAGATTCTATAAGCAATTATTGTACTCCTAATTTAATTAAGTTTAAGTTCATTCCTAGTTACTCTCCAGAGTTTGGAGGCTTATGGGAGGCAGGGGTTAAAAGTTTTAAATACCATTTTAAGAGAATTGTTGGAACTGTTGTCTTAACTTTTGAAGGTTTGTATACTGCTATCACAGAAATTGAAGCCGTGCTAAATTCAAGACCTCTCCTTCCCATGAGCTCCGATATTTCCAACTTTGGTTATTTAACGCCTGGCCATTTCCTCATAGGAACCTCTATGATGAGTTATCCTGAAAGCGATTTGTCTAATCATTCTATTAATAATTTAAAATTTTGGAATGTTTTATGTAAAATTAAACAAGATTTTTGGAATGTGTGGTCCAGGGATTATCTTACACAGCTTCAAAACAGGCCAAAATGGCACCATATCAATCCTAATTTAAAAGAAGGAGATCTAGTTGTTCTTCGCAGTGATAATACTGCGCCACTGACATGGCCCATGGCAAGGATTGTGAAGACAATATCTGGACCAGATGGTATTGTCAGAGTGGCAGAAATTAAACTGCCAAATAATAAAATATATGTTAGATCTTTAAGAAAACTATGTCCATTGCCAATAAATTAAATATTCAAACACAATTTTATTCAAATTTAACTTTTCTTGATTATATGTAGTACAGCATTTGTCATGACATGGCCCCGGCCCAACTATGTTTGAAAATAATCCAAACATACAGGATTTATTGCATTAGCAACATTGTTAACTTTTATTAATTATTAGTTTTTGTTTACTGGCAACATATATAAAGAAAAAACGGTCCTGTGCGCCATGAATGTTTGTGCTCTTGTTAATATTTAAACCTATTCTGGAAATACAGTTCTATTGCTAAAAATCAACCAGCATTTTATTGTACAGATAGTGTGTTGAAAACATAATATAACTAATTTGATACGATAAAAAAATCTCCTGAAAATACCTCTAAAAACTTTTTTTTTTACAATAAAAACCATATTAATATACATACAATCATTCTGATTTTTTGTCAGATTATTCTACAAGCAACATACTAAAATACTAATGTTTTAATTTGTTAGTCCAAACAATACAGTTTTTGTAACTAAATAATTGCTTCATATTTTGCAATAAATTACCAGCGTTGTGTCACCGCGCTTTTCTTTCTTTTCTATGCAGTCCGACAGTGACCGCGCTTTAGGTCATGTAAGCCCTTTAAGGCGAAAGCGCCAGGGTAGCCCGCGAAATTCAATTTTTTTTAGGTTTTTTGCAATTTGCTGGTCAGTATTAAGTTGTACGTTGATTAATATATCATTCGCGGCCGTAACAACTATGTATTTACAGAATTATAATCATTAAAGTCATCAACACAACTCTCTAAGACCACGTAACTCCAAAGAATAACTGTTTCATGAAATCACCATTCTTTGGAGTTATGTGGTCAGAGAGTTGTGTTGATGACTTTAATGATTATAATTCTGTAAATACATATTTGTTACGGCCGCGAATCATATTTTGATCGACGTACAACTTAATACTGACCAGTAAATTGCAAAAAACGTAAGAAAATTTGAATTTCGCGGGCTACCTTAGCGCTTCCCCCTTAAGACCCTTTCTTACTGCATAGCTCAAATAAATTTCATTTAATGAAATTACAAATACCTTTGCAACGAAGCCTTTTAAGTACTACTTCCTTTGTTAGATTTAATTTGTAAAAGCTATAGAAGCGTTTGACAAAGTTTATGGATAACGTGTGAAGAACATGGTGTATGATGGATTAATGCTAGCGCAGATTGGGAAAAGGGGAGCCCCTTAACAAACATCTTTTTAACATAGGCGCCACCGACAGCCCCCTCTGCAGGGGCTGCCTTGACGCCGAGGAATCAGCCGCCCCGTCATCCTGGAATGCGGGGCCGTTGCATCTCAACGTGCAGAAATCCTCCGAACAATGAGGTCGCTCCGCGAAGCCTGTGAAGCTCCCAGGAAGCTTCTGTGCTTTTGGGCGGAGCTAGGCTGGCTCTGTTAGCCAGAATCCCCACAGACAACGGACCGAATGAGAGTCTAAGTGCGGAAAAGGGAGTCCCATAATCATCATCAAGGCGAGCATGATGATGATAATGAAGTAACTAATTAATGAATACTTACTTGACATTAACAGCGTCTTGTTCTGCTTCTTGCCCTGCAACTGTTGCTTCTTAGCCTTCCCGCTGAAGGGAGTCTTGCGCCGAGCTTGCGGCATCTTGAATTAATGCTAGAAAACAAAAGCACACTTAAAAAACAAAAGGAAATAAAACTCACTGAAAAAAAAATTATATCATGTCTGTATTCTTTTCGGCGCGGACTGTCAAAGTGTCAACACGCATAGTCGTGCTGTCTGAGAGTTAAAGTGATCTACTGCATAAACCTTCGAGTTTGTGTTTAGAAACATTACTAAAGTGATCTTTACTAAGTGATAATCATGTTCAATTATTAGTGGCTAAAAGCAATAAGTGATTCATAACAAAAACAGTGATAAAATTACAAGAGTGACTCAAAAAATTTCAACTTTTCTTCTTCCACCCACATATTACTATTATTTAGAAAAGTGTGGAACTAGTAAACGTCAGATGTCAACTCAAAATGTCATTTGACATTTGGAAAAGTGTTACCATTGTTAGAAAATAATTACCACCATGAGTTACAAAACTGGTACCAATTTGACTAGAGTGGGAAATCAGGCTCAGAGTCAAAGCAATGATACTGATGAAAATCTAAAGAACAAAACCTCGCCTAAGAAATTTGTTCAACAAATCTTTCACCCAAGCCTCTTCAATAGACAAAGATCTAATTCGCTGAGCGAAATTTCATCCAAGCAATCGGGCTCTTCCGACAATCCCACTCTGCTCCCCTGCGAGAATGAATCGGATGAAGTAATAGAACGAGTGCCAGACGCAAAGCTTTCAACAGATGTAGCAGGACCTCCTCAATGGCAACGAGTTCCCACATCTAAGAAAAGGAAAATATCCGACAACTCACCACCACCAGTTGAGTCCATAAACCGATTTTCCAATCTGCCGGTTGACCTAACGGAAGACACAGAAATGGAGCCTAAACCACCAAATAAGCCCCCTCCTATTGTTTTGTATGGGATTGAGGATCTAAACGAGCTCACCAAACTAATCGAGTCCGTTATTCGTCCGGAAGAATTTCGGTATAAAATAATAAATAAAAACCTATTACGCGTGATGGTTAGCACAGTCGATGATTACAAGCAAGTCATTGATCTGATACGACAAAAAGGACTAATCGGACACACTTTCTCTCGTAAAGATACGAAATGCTACAGAATAGTAATAAAAGACCTCCATCATACTACTCCTCACGATGCTATCATACAAGAGTTGGAAAAATCTGGTAACAAGGTCAGGGGAGAAATCATCAACCACCGCTACGGAGCAGAGAAAATTCCTACCTCTACATTTTTTGTAAATTTGGAACCCAGCCCAAACAATAAACTGGTTAAAAATATCCAGTATATCCATCACCAACGCATTAAAATCGAAGACCCACGCAAAACAAAGACTATAGTGCAATGTCAAAGATGCCAGCAATATGGCCACTGCAAAAACAACTGCATGAGGCCATACAGATGTGTCAAATGTGGAGAGGGCCACAAAACCTCAGAGTGCCTCAAAAAAGACAGAAATACACCTGCCAAATGTGCCCTCTGCTCCTGTGACCACCCTGCTAATTACAAAGGTTGTCAAGTTTACAAAGAAATACTCTCAAGAAAAATGAAACCGAGAACTTTCCCAACTGGAAAATTCCCTAATAATATACCACGCATTGACACAGAAAGCTCCGCCCTACCCCAACGAAACACCTATCGGAGACCAGAACAAAGCTACTCGGATACAGTCGCTGGACGTACCAAAGATCATCCACGAGACAACACCGCCACATCTCATCCCATAGAAAACCCTCAACAAAACGTATCCGTTATGGAACAACTTTTGATCAAACAAAATGAAAAAATCGACCTACTCCTTCAACAAATAAGTACCCTAATGGGTCTTTTAACTACTGTCATTACAAAACTAGCATCATAAATGACTCCTCTACGAATTGCAACCTGGAACATCAATGGATTGGCTCCCAATATCCAAGAACTGGAGACTTTAATAAAAGCAAACAAACTAGACGTGGTACTAATTTCAGAATCACATAGCACGTCCCGAAGCTCGTTCCGCATTAAGGGCTTCAACATCTACCATACTCCCCATCCCGACGGTAGTGCGCACGCTGGCTCAGCGCTGGCCATTCGAGGAAACCTGAGACATTCACAGATAGAACCATATTCTACAGTGCATCTACAAGCAACTTCTGTTAGATTGGAGGACCGAGCAGGCCCTATTATTCTCTCCTCAATCTACTGCCCACCAAGACACAAAATAACTTCAGAGATGTTTAAAACCTACTTCAACACTCTTGGCCACAGGTTCATTGCAGGCGGTGACTGGAATGCCAAACATACATTTTGGGGATCCCGCTGTAACAGCACTCGTGGACGCGATCTGAAACGTTGTGTTGATGAAAATCATCTAAAACCTATATCTACCGGTGAAGCCACCTACTGGCCTAGCGACCCAAAAAAACTTCCGGATCTCCTAGACTTCTTTGTAAATAAGGGCATAGACAGTTTACACACGACAATTGAATCGAGCCTAGACGGATCATCAGATCATACACCGGCGATCCTCACTATTAGCACTAGTGAGCTCACTCGAGAAATGCCCGAGTCTCTGACAAATAACAAAACTGACTGGAACGGTTTCAGGACCTACCTCATTGATAACTTTACTTCTACTATACCTTTAATGGATCAAAACGACGTAGATAATGCCTGCCGATATCTCACAAATGCCATTCAAGTAGCTGCCTGGATTAATACACCCTCTCGATCCAGAGGTTCGACCAACCCCTCTCATCCGCCAGATATCATGCAAAAAGTGCTAGAAAAACGCAGACTTAGAAGAATTTGGCATCAGTCCCGTCATCCGCTTGATAAACTCTACTTTAACAAGGCAGCAAAAGAGTTAAAGGCTATAGTCCAGGAATCCATTAATTCAACGGTGGCAACAAATCTACAAACGATGTTGTTGTAAAATCTATTTGGAAGATACTTTTTGTTAGGTTTTATGTCATTTGTAATGTCGATAAAAAGATATTCGAAATTTCATATGCTTGTAACTTGACGTTTGAATAGCAACCATCGTACAATGTTTTCTGAGTTTTTCTTTTCCTTTCTTATTTCCCTATTTCCACGAACGTGATTCTTCATATCTATTATCATACCTATTACAATCACAACACGTTATCAGCACGAAGCTCTGTATATTTTATCTACGATCGAATTTAAAAGGAGATTGGTGGTGAAAATATGTCGTCTGCAGTTTCTGGTATGTCACTAAATGGTATTCCGATACTTTGTAATAGAGAAGGATACACTGTGTGGAAATTTAAAATGAGAATGCTATTAATCCATGAAGGATTGTGGGAAACCATAAGCGGAGTAGTTGTCGAAGGCAATAAGACGGCCGACGATGTACGGAAGGATGAAAAGGCTCTTTCTAAAATATGCCTTACTGTGGATGGCGCTGCTATTTCGGTTGTTCGACCAGCTAAGACCGCAAAGCAAGCGTGGGATGCTCTTATGAAATCCTACGAGGATCGAAGTTTGGGTCGTAAACTGTCGTTGGAACGTAAGTTGTACAGGTACACCTTATCTGACTTTTCTAATTTAGAAGCTTACATAAATGCAATAACTACAACAGCACTAGACCTGGCCGATATTGGCAAAACTATAGAAGATAGTTCTTTAGCAGCTATTATATTGGGAGGTCTAACGTCTCGCTACGAGCCTATGATAATGGCGCTTGAGAATGGGAGCGTTGAAGTCACAACAGATTTGGTGAGGACTAAGTTGTTGAGTGAAATGACGAAGGAGACTAAAGATGATGTGGCTGCGTTGAATGCTAACAGGCAGGTTATTTGCTATCGTTGTAAGAAGCCAGGGCACAAGAGTCCTAATTGTCCTCTCAAAAAGAAGGAGAAAAAGGCAAAGGCGAGTTGCTCTATAGAAAATTGTTCTAAAGATAAGGGAATGAATGTTTCTAGTTCAGGGAATATGGATGCATGTGTCACGGAATTGGCTTTGGATGGTGTCAAGGAATTGGCTTTGTCTGCACCAAGTATTCAGATGTCTGAGAAGTGGATTATCGACTCTGGTGCGTCTACTCACATGACTCCACATGCTGAATGGTTTAATAGTTACCGACCCTGTGATGGGAAGATAACTGTAGCAAATGGTAAAAGTTTGCCGGCTGTGGGTTTAGGAGATGTTGCTATTGACACAAAAACCGATTTCAAGAAGATTAAAAATGTTGTACATGTTCCTGGCCTAGATTGTAATTTACTCTCAGTCAAAAAGGCAGTAGAGAAAGGTTTCTCGATTGTTTTTGATACGAATGGCTGTAATTTTTATTATTCTAATGATGTTTCTTTTATAAATGATCCTGTTTTACATGGTTCTATTTGTGGTGGATTGTACACTTTAGATTGTACAGTAAAACCGCAAGGTGTTTCAGCTTATAATGTTCACACTAATTTGTCCCAGTTTCAGCTTTGGCATAAGCGTCTAGGACATCTCTGCCGTATTGGTATGGATCTACTCAAAAAAGGTCTAGCTGTTGGTGTTGAGTATACTGAGGTTGACAAAGAACCATGCGTACCTTGTGTAGAAGGTAAGCAGGCCCGGAAGCCTTTCAAAGGGATAAAGTATAAGAAGGCTTCGTCACCATTAGAATTGGTCCATACGGACGTTTGTGGTCCCCTGACCACTGAATCTTTTAAAGGTAATAAATACTTTATTATTTTTGTAGATGATTATACACGTTTTATATCCCTTTATTGTATGTCATCTAAGACAGAAGTTCAGAAGTATTTTTGTGCTTTCCAAGCACTTGTTGAGAGACAGACTGGCAGTAAGATTCAAACCCTTCGGTCAGACAATGGTACTGAGTATGTCAACAAGGAGCTGACAGATTATTTGCAGGCTCAAGGGATTCGACATGAAACCTCTGTACCATACAGCCCTCAACAAAATGGGGTAAGTGAACGTTGCAATCGTAGTATTGTGGAGAAGGCCCGTTCCTTGCTAGCACATAGCTCTCTGTCGAAAGCTTTTTGGCAGGATGCTGTTGAGACTAGTGTTTATTTAAAGAATAGGTCACCTCATCGTGCACTTGATGGTAAGACGCCATATGAAATGTGGTGTGGTAGTAAACCCGACCTGTCTCATTTAAAGGTGTTTGGTTGCCGAGCTTTAGTTCACGTGCCTTCATGTCAGAGAACTAAGCTTGACATGAAAACTTCTGAACATATCTTTGTTGGATATTCAGACGATCCAAGGAGTTATTATTTCCGTAGCGCGGAAAACCCTCGGAGGTTGATTAAGTCACGGGATATTACGTTCTTTGAAAATAATTTTTCAGGATTGAAGGATAAATCTGTTCAGCCTGAAGTTGTTGTGAGCCCTAATGTCATTAATCTTTTTTCACAAACTTCTTCAGATACCACATCGCCACAGGAGATTTCTATCTCATCTGCTTCTATTTCTTCACCTACTTCAGAAAGTGTGGACATGGAGGTAGAGCAAATTGACGATTTTGTGGACGCGACTGATGAAGCTGGTGGGGTTGGCGACACAGAGTCTCTACATTCAGGTGAACAACGTGATCTGTCCTTGGTTCCTTCAGATGAACCCAACGATGTATGTCCTGAGAGAAGATATCCTAATAGAGTACGTAAACCTCCAGATTATTATTCATATGGCACTCACGGTGTTGATTTGTTGTGTGATGATCCGAAAAGTTATCGTGAAGCTATTAATAGCGATGATAAAGATAACTGGATTTCCGCAATGAAGGATGAGTACAATGCCTTATTGAAAAAGCAGACTTGGACATTAGTGGATAAACCAAATAAAAAGGTTATACCATGTAAATGGGTATTCAAGGTAAAGAGGGACGCGAACGGTGCAATAGTTAAGCATAAGGCGCGACTAGTTGCGAAAGGTTTTAGTCAAGTTTGGGGGACTGACTATAACGAGACTTTTGCCCCTGTAGTTCGAAATTCATCTCTACGTACGCTTATAGCGTTGGCGGCAGAAATGGATTTAAAGATCCAACACATGGATGTGGATACCGCATTCCTCAATGGGGACTTAGAGGAGGAGGTGTACATGCAACAGCCTGAGGGATTTGCTGAGCGCGGGGCAGAAGGTAAAGTCTGTTTGCTCAGAAAATCAATTTATGGTTTGAAGCAGGCAGCTCGAGCCTGGAATATCAAATTGCATCAAGTTCTATCGAAAATTGGCTTTGCACGAACATCTGCGGAATCATGTGTTTACTTGAAAAAGTTTGGTAATGAAATCATAATACTTGCAGTCTATGTTGACGATCTAATTGTCTTTTACAAAGAAAAATGTTTGTTTGACGCTGTCAAAAATGACTTAGAAAAATTTTTCTCGCTAAAAGATTTAGGTGCATTATCATATTGTTTAGGCATAAATATTAACCGTGTTGACGATAAAATCATGGTCAGTCAGAAGACCTTTATTCAGGCAGTGTTGGAGCGGTTTAATATGAGAGATTGTAAGGAGATGTCTACACCTTTGGAGAATAACAAGTTGGAGAAAGGTAATCCATCATCTCTTGGTGAATATCCTTACCAAAACTTGATAGGATGTCTCATGTACCTAGCTGTGAATACGAGACCCGATATAGCTTATGCCACAAGCTATTTAAGTCAGTTTAATAACTGTTACGATAAGAGGCATTGGTTGGCCGCTAAAAGAGTGTTACAGTATTTGAAGGGTACTATGGATTACTGTATTACTTACAGGAAAGTCGGTAGACGTTTGTGTGGATTCACGGATGCTGACTGGGCGAACTGTGTACATGACCGTCGGTCGTACACTGGTTTCTACTTCACGCTAGCGGGCGGACCTATTAGCTGGGAGTGTAAGAAGCAGCCGACGGTAGCCTTATCGTCTACAGAAGCTGAGTATATGTCCTTAACCAGTTCTGCAAAGGAGGCTATTTTTCTCAGACGGTTAGTGTGTGACATTACTGGTTTTTCTGATAGGGTGTTGCTATACAACGACAGTCAAAGTGCACAGAAACTTGTGCTAAATCCAATCCACCACAATAGAACCAAACACATTGATACGAGATATCATTTTATTCGTGAAAAGGTTACTGAGGGTGTTATAAATATAAAGTTTATACCTACGGATAAAATGACAGCCGATGTTTTAACCAAGCCCTTAAGGCGCATAGCTCATCTTAGGTGCGTTGTTAATATGGGTTTAGTGATAAACAAGTAGAATAATCTTCTATTTATTTATTTTTCGTCGGTTTATATTTTGTATTTGTGTTTAGTCTGGTAGTAATGTTTTATTATTTTCTATTGTGTTTAGCATTACTACTTTATCTTTTTATTTCCATTAAGGGCGGATGTTGTAAAATCTATTTGGAAGATACTTTTTGTTAGGTTTTATGTCATTTGTAATGTCGATAAAAAGATATTCGAAATTTAATATGCTTGTAACTTGACGTTTGAATAGCAACCATCGTACAATGTTTTCTGAGTTTTTCTTTTCCTTTCTTATTTCCCTATTTCCACGAACGTGATTCTTCATATCTATTATCATACCTATTACAATCACAACAGATGTCACCTACGGGGGTTGGTGCAAACTCGCTCTGGAGAGCAACTAAAAACCTAGATAAACCTCAACAGTCTTATCCACCAATTAGGTCACAAGCTTCCTGGGCAAGAACTGACTTGGAAAAGGCCGAAGTGTTCGCAATGCATCTGAATTCTGTATTCAAACCCAACGAGAGCTTTGCAGATGAGCGTGATATTGATGCAATATTAGAACAAGATCTGCAGATGTGTCTGCCCATTAAACCAACAACACCTAAAGAAATTGCGAAGGAAATCAGACAGTTGGACTCGAGAAAGGCTCCGGGGTTTGACCTGATCACACCTTCAATACTTAAAAATCTTCCAAGAAAATGCATTGCCTTCTTAGCTAGTCTGTTCAACGCTATCTTTCGAACATCTCACTTTCCTGACCTTTGGAAAATTTCTGAAGTTGTCATGATCCACAAATTAGGCAAACCTGAACACGAACCGTCGTCGTATCGGCCGATAAGCTTGACTCCTGTACTGTCTAAACTGTGGGAGAGGATATTCCTTAACCGACTAAAGCCATGCATGGATGTCAATGATGTCGTTCCACCTCATCAGTTTGGCTTTCGGAAATCTCATTCAACAATAGAACAGGTTCACCGAGTTTATCAAACAGGAAGACAGGCCTTTGAACGCAAAAAGTACTGCTCAGCGGCATTTCTTGATGTTCAACAAGCTTTTGACCGTGTTTGGCACAAAGGATTACTGGCAAAAGTGAAGGATAAACTTCCACACTCAATGTTCCTGCTCATCCGGTCGTACTTATCCGAACGCTACTTCCGAGTTAAACAGGGCGAAGCACGATCAAGATTGTTTGAAGTGGAAGCTGGAGTGCCACAGGGTTCTGTTCTTGGCCCTGTGTTGTACAACATATTTACATCAGATTTACCCACATTAGACGACATAACAGTTGCAACATATGCTGACGACATAGCCTACTTATCAGTTGATGACAACCCAGAAATGGCCAGTAATAAGCTCCAGAATCAGTTAGACGAGACACACAAATGGCTCTGTAAGTGGCGGATACGCGCCAGTGCATCCAAGTCTAACCATATCACCTTCACACTCAGGCACGGAAACACCCCTCCTGTTAGACTTGGACCTGATACCTTACCACACACAGATTGTGTTAAATATCTTGGCTTCCATCTAGATAGGCGCCTAACATGGAAGCATCATATTAAACAGAAAAGGGAGGAGATAAACCATAAGTTCCGCAACCTGTATTGGCTCATGGGAAGAAACTCGGTACTCTCTGTAGACAACAAGTTACTCATCTACAACTCGGTTCTTAAACCAATATGGACGTACGGAATCCAATTGTGGGGCGTTGCCAGCAAATCTAACATTCTCTGCCTGCAAAGGGTTCAAAATGGTATCCTAAGAGCCATAGTAAATGCACCTTGGTTTGCTCGGAATAGCGAAATTCACGATTTCTTGCAGGTGCCGCTCGTAAACTTTGAAATCGAGCGGTACAAAATTCAACACAAGGCACGCCTAACCATGCACCCAAATCCACTAGTGACTGAACTGTTAAACCCGACAGCGGTGGTAAAAAGGCTGAAGAGAAACCACCTTCTATAAGTGGGAGGGGCAGCACTGGCTGCTCCACCACAACGCCATATAAACTGCAACAAATTCGCTTATGGTCTGACGACCGATTGCAAATATTAATTAATTAAAAAAAAAAAAAAAAAATAATGTCTGTATTCTATAAAAGCTAAGCGTTGACGGGAGCGATGCGAGCGATGGGAGCGGATGGCCGATGGGGCTGAAAGGTTCTGGATGGCGACCGCGTACCGGAAAACGTAGCGTTGGAAGGCCTCCCACAAGGTGGTCCGACGACCTTGTGAAGGCCGCAGGAACCCGTTGGATGCGAAAAGCACAGAACCGGTCGAAGTGGAGGTGCTTGGGGGAGGCCTATGTTCAGCAGTGGACGTCTTTCGGCTGAAATGATGATGATGATGATGATGATGATGATGATAATGATGATGATGACGATGACGATGATGACGATGATGATTATGATGATGACGATGATGACGATGATGATGATGATTATGATGATGACGATGATGACGATGATGATGATGATTATGATGATGACGATGATGATGATGATGATGATGATGATGATGACGGAACGAGCCTGTTGCCATTTACCCAGCACAAATCCAGACTGATCTCAATCAACTCGGCCTATAGCAGTCCACTGCTGGCGCGGGCAGGCGATGCGATGCGACGGGGTGGGTCGGGGGAACAAGAAATTTCACGCGGACGAAGTCGCGGGCAGAAGCTAGTAATAAAAAAAACAGTAATAACAGTACAGTAATACACAGTACAGTAATATATAAAACTCAAAGTTCTGCGGGGTAATTGTGTATCACACTATCAGTAGCAGTGAGTTTCATTTTGACAGTTCAACAACTATCATTGCGTAATTTACGTTGTTGAGCTGACAAATTTTTCGAACATATATGAAGCAATGGATTAGCAATATCCTTCAAAATGATTCAGATTATAATTTATAGAGTGTCACGCAATTAGGGCGCTAACTGACTGATATAACAACGCACAGCCTAAACCGCTGGTCGTAGATACATGAAATTTGGAGGGTGTGTGCTTTGTGAAGAGTAGGTATCCACTAAGAAAGGGTTTTTCGAAATTCCACCCCTAAGAGGTGAATGGGGGAGGGTAAAATTTCACGCGGACGAAGCTAGTTAAACAATACTATAGCACACACAAAACCGATTAACAAAAAAAAAGGCCGTTTGTGAGAAAACTTAAGGTTACATTTTAACTTAACGAGTTGATTAGAAAACATTATTCTTTAAATAAGTTTATCAAATAGTGAGTGCAAAGACCACTTAGAATGGCTCTATTTAGATTTTAGGGATTTTGAACATACGTTATTTTATGTTAGTTCTTTTAACCATTCTGGGTCATTTTTTCAGTTATTTTAATAGTTTTGCAGGCATAATAGATTTTCAATCAATAGATCAACAAACAGGCTGTATGTGTGTGAGTTTGTTAGAGGTTTCATACAAAAGGAACGCCTCTCGACGTACAAGTAAAAAACCTAAAAAACGGAGACGAAAAAAAATTAAAAACGATTTTTAACCAAAGCAAGGAAGGGACTGGTTTAACCTAACGAATTAAGGGTCAGTCGTCCTTATTTAACATTAAGTCTTTGGTAAATCAATGAGAATAATATAATGTCAGAGGAATAACGTGTAAAAAACATTTGCCGGTAATACGTGAACTTACCGAAACATAAATGTGAATTTACCACGCTTGCACTGAAAGCCATAGAGATATTCCTGTTGAATTATTTCGAGTAACTTTTACGACAAATCCTACAGAATAATGTGCTAATTGCGATAATTACACGACGTCTAAACAGAATATTATACTTCCTTTATTTTTATTTGCAACACGCGGTCTGGAAATTCTAGATTTAAAAAGGAACTACAAGAAATATACATGAAAAACTTACCCGATGGAAAAGACGTAATATTTAACGAGTTTCAGTAATGTTGAAACGGAATAATTTCAGAACTCAGACAGAATAATATCAAGCGAAATCTACAATCAGCCGTTCAACAAGACATTATAAAATATTTCGCTAAACTTAATTGATTGTTCTCCGGTCTGGTGCTAAATAATTGCTCTCCCCTTCTCTCTCATACCTTTATTAGGCTGCGAAAAAGAAATAACAGGAAACTGATGCTTTTCAATGTTAAGCGTTGGAACGTGCCAAATGACAGATGAATTTGAGCGTATTCTATTCATCGTTTAAATTATCAATGTTTTTCGTGTATTGGGTACAGACCAAATTACAAAGCTTTTTTTCAATTACAATGTATGACGATTTCATGAAACAGTTATTCTTTGGGGTTACGTGGTCTTAGAGAGTTGTGTTGATGACTTTAATGATTATAATTCTGTAAATACATATTTGTTACGGCCGCGAATCATATTTTGATCGACGTACAAATTGCAAAAAACTAAAAAAAAATTGAATTTCGCGGGCTTCCCTGGCGCGTTACCATTTTACTGTTTTCTGTTGTGTTTTGTCTGCAATGAGCTTTATGCTTCGGTTAGGTTTATGCTTAGGTTTGCAACACTGACGGCAAGTCAAGTCAACTGTCAACAAAAAAAACCCAATTTCCTAACCTATAAAACGCGTCAAACAAACAGTAGCGAAAGCTATTTATTTATAAACAGAATCTAAATAAAGTTAAATAACAAAAATGTTGCCTTTATCACTGCTTCGTACTGCTCAGAACCACCCGATGCTGGTTGAGTTGAAAAATGGCGAAACATACAACGGTCATTTAGTTAGCTGTGATAATTGGATGAATATCAATCTTAGAGAAGTTATTTGCACATCCAGAGACGGTGACAAGTTCTGGAGGATGCCTGAATGTTACATACGAGGCAGCACTATCAAGTATTTGCGTATTCCTGACGAAGTTATCGACATGGTCAAAGAAGAGACACAGGTATGTTTTGTGTGCAGACTATTTGTATTTTCTTGTTTTGTATCTTCGTTTAAACAGAACTGCAGCAGCTTTCATCTACTGCTGATTGTATGGCTTATATTGAAGTAATTGCTTCTGCCATCGATGTTATGTGTATCGGAACGTGGTTCCCGCAGAATAATGTGTCAGGTGGACAAATGTCAGAGGAAAGCTATTAATGGTGGTAAAACATACTATAAGCATTGTAAGATTATTAATAAATACTTTTAATACATAAATACAGTCTATACATTCAACATGGTGTCAGGTTTTACGTACCACGCGTGATTATATATACAATTGTAAAAAAAAAAAAAAAGATGAAACATGTCGGACAACGAAAACACCTCCACTGTAAGGTTTGGGAGTAACATTAGTCCGCTTAAGATCACAGGTAACAATGATTGCCTCGCATGGAAGAAATGGTATCAGAAATTCGAACTGTTTCTGATTGCAAATGAACTCCAATGTGCAAATGATACGAGGAAAGTTGCATTGTTATTAAATCTTATTGGTGACACTGGATTAGACATTTTCAACTCTTTTAACATTTCGGAAAAGGATAAAACGGAAGAAGAATACTTTGAAAGAGTCAAAAAACTATATGATGAACATTTCATCCCAAAGAAAAACGTAAGTGTTGAACGTCATAAGTTCTTCACTAGAATTCAAGGTCCTTCAGAAAGTTTTGAGAGTTTTTTGACCGATCTACAAAATAAGAGTCTTTCTTGTGAATTTGAAGAACTGCGGGAGAGCCTAATCAAAGACATGATTATTATTGGCATAAATAACCTTACTATAAAAGAGAGGCTTTTGAGAATGGAAGACTTAAATCTCAATAATGCTATTAAAACATGCAAGGCATCAGAGTTATCGCAAAAACAACTTGCTGAATTCACTGAAAACAAAACGGAGGAGGTCTTAGCAGTCAATTCAACATCAACACTGGAAAACAATGTAATGGCAGTCAACAATAAGTATCAGCAAAAGCAGTGCTACAGATGTGGATTCAAGAGATGGGATCCATCACACAAGTGTCCTGCAATTGGAGCGACTTGTCAAAAATGTAAAGGCCGGAATCATTATGCTAAAATGTGCCGTAGCAAAGAAAATCAGTATGCAAAGCGTGTGGCACATGTAAGAGAAGAGGAAGAGGAGACATTTTTTATAGGAAGCGTTCAGGCTGAATGTGAAAGTGAGTGGTTTGAGTATTTATGTATCGGAGGAAAACAGCTAAAAGTTAAGTTGGACACAGGTGCACAAGTAAATTGCATGTCTTTTGATACATACAAGAGTCTAGGATTAGACACAAAATTCATCAAAAAGAAGCGCATTAAATTAATCACATTAGATAATAAAAATATTTCAGTAAAAGGACTATGCACTATAAAATGCTATTTAGAGAATGGCCAAACTGATAATGTAGATTTTGTGATACTTAATTCTAATAGTACAACAATTTTGGGCCTAAGGTCATGCATTAGTTTGAAATTGATTAAAAGAAATCACATAAATAAAGTATGTGCTGTAGAATGTGCGGATGTTAATTCTATAATTAAAAAATATTCAAAATTGTTTGAGGGTATAGGATGTTTTGATAAATCATATAACATTAAATTACAGGATGGTGCAACGCCAAGAGCGGATCCACCCCGCCGAGTTCCTGTTGCTCTTCGTGAACCATTGAAAAATGAGCTGGATCGAATGTTACAGCAAAATATAATTGAGAAAGTAGAGGAACCTTCGGAGTGGGTCAACTCTGTGGTAATTACTAAAAAAGCTAATAATAAACTTCGTATTTGTATTGATCCTAGGTATTTAAATAATTATATAATCAGACAGCACAAACAATTACCAACGGTGGAAGATGTTTTAGATAAATTGTCAGGAGACTTGTATTATACTAAATTGGATTGCAACAGTGGGTTTTGGACTGTACCTTTGGATATTGAAAGCTCAAAATTATGTACATTTTCAACTCCATTTGGGAATTATAGATACAAAAGATTACCATTTGGGCTTTCAGTATCAACTGAAGCATTTCAGGAACGCATGGAAAGTACTTTCAGTCATATACAGGGTGTCGAATTTTATTGTGATGACTTAATAATACATGCCAAAAGTATCGCTGATCATAATAGAATATTAAGTGAAGTCTTCGAAATTGCTTTGAAAAATAATGTTAGATTTAATAAGGAAAAATCAAAATTTTTACAACAAGAGGTTACTTTTTTAGGTACAATTGTAAGCAAGATTGGAATTGGTCCGGATCCCTCAAAAATTAAAGCTATAATTGAGATTAAATCCATTAAAGACAAAAAAGATTTAGAAAGATTTCTTGGTATGACAAACTATTTATCCAAGTTCATTGATAATTATTCTACCATCACTGCTCCACTAAGAGAACTTCTAAAAAAAGATAATTTATTCCAGTGGAATCAAGCCCAAGAAAATTCATTTAATAAATTAAAGGAAGTACTTACCAATGCTCCTACATTAAATTTTTTTGATAGTAATAAAGATATTACAGTCTCAGTAGATTGTAGTTCTGAAGGAGTTGGTGCATGTTTACTTCAAGATGGTCATCCAATTGCATATGCATCAAAAGCATTAACAGATTGTCAAAAGGGTTATGCACAAGTAGAACGTGAAATGTATGCTATTGTTTTTGGATGTACTAGATTTCATAAGTACATATTGGGCAGACATGTGAATGTAGAAACTGATCATTCCGCCTTAGAAATTTTATTTAAAAAACCTTTAAGTAAAGTACCTGCAAGATTACAGAGAATGATGCTTAAAATTCAAGGATATGATATTAGTGTAAAATATGTGCCAGGTAACAAAATGTTTATCTCTGACTTTCTGAGCAGGTCTTATTTGCCCATTGTGAATAAAGAATCAGATAAATTTGATGAAGAATTAAATAAAGAAATAGTTTGTCATGTACAAGTATCGATAGATAGTTTACCTATATCTGAAACTAAAAGAAATTTGATTAGAGAGGAAACTGGAAAGGATCAAATATTGCAAAAATTAATAGAGTATATTCAAGTTGGGTGGCCTAGTCACAAAAACAGTGTTAGTGATTTAGTGAAACCCTTTTGGAATTTTCGTTATGATTTAGAGGTTGTAGATGGAATTATTTTAAAAAATAATGTCATTGTTATTCCTGTAACTTTACAAAAAATGATGATTAAAATAATTCACGAAGGCCATTTTGGTGTTAATACTTGCGTAAGGCGTGCAAAATCTGTAATGTTTTGGCCAAATATGTCTTCACAAATAAAAGAAGTTTGTTTGAACTGTTCAGTTTGTGCAATTCATAGAGTCAACAATTGTAAAGAACCAATACAATTCCATGAAGTCCCAAATTTACCTTGGATAAAACTTGGGTCAGATTTATTTGAATTTAATAGAGAATATTTTTTGTTAGTTGTTGACTATTATAGTAAGTACATAGAGATAGCAAAGTTAAATGATTTATCGACAAGAAGTGTAATAATTCAAACAAAGTCCATAATGGCAAGACATGGCATTCCTTTAGAACTATTTTCAGATAATGGACCACAATATAGTAGCAGAGAATTTGAACAGTTTGCAAAAGAATATGGTTTCGTTCATAAAACTTCTTCTCCAAATTATCCAAAATCTAATGGCTTAGCTGAGGCTAGTGTTAAAATTGTAAAAACATTATTAAAGAAATGTCTTCATGATAAATCTGATCCATACATTGCTCTTCTAAATTTGAGAAGTCAGCCAAAAGAGGGATCACCTTCTCCAGCAAACCTTTTATTTAATAGAAACTTAAACACAAAGTGCCCTCTATCGGAAGAGTATCTTCGACCAAAAATATTTCAACGTGATCCTATAGTTGATCTACAAAAACAAAATAAAATTAAAGAACATTATAATAAAGATGCAAAGATTCTGAAGGAGTGTAATGTTGGACAAAGAATTACATTTAAAAAAAAAAGTGATGATAAATTGTGGATTCCTGGAAGAGTTATTAGAAAGTTACCTTATCCTCGTTCTTATCTAATCGAAGACGATCAGGGTAATACATACCGTAGAAATAGACAATATATAAACATATTTGAAGAAATAGATGATGATGAAACATATTCAGGACATGACAGAGACAATAGCGAAAATAGATATTTAAGTAATGATAAGTTTGATACTCACTATGAAGCAGAATTTAAGGAAGAAAATAACAAGACTTTTGTAAAAAATAATGATACTGTAGAAAATATTGCAACATTTAATTCTCGTGATAATAATGTAAGTGATAATGTGTTAACTGATCATAATTATGTAACTAGGTCAGGTAGAATTATAAAACCTCCGACACGATATATGTTCGATGATTAAGGAGGGGAATGTTATGTGTATCGGAACGTGGTTCCCGCAGAATAATGTGTCAGGTGGACAAATGTCAGAGGAAAGCTATTAATGGTGGTAAAACATACTATAAGCATTGTAAGATTATTAATAAATACTTTTAATACATAAATACAGTCTATACATTCAACAATCGACTTTGTCCGCGTGAAATTTTTAAAAAAAATTTCACTCGTATTGCATCACCTGCCTGTGCTATTACAGTGTTCTTTCTGACTTTTTTTTGTTTTTGCTTGGGTTCTCGGTTATTGTATTACCCAGTAACTGGGTTGTGGAGGTCAGATAGGCAGTCACTCCATGTAAAATACTGGTATTCAGCTGCAGCCATTCAGACTGGAAGCTGACATCAAAATAGTTGGGAAAAGGCTGACCTTCACAACCCAGTTACTTTTGGGTAATATGATACACCTTGGTGACCTTGGTAAGATTGATTGTCAGTCTTTTGGGCTTCTGAGCACCTATAACAACTGTCAAAGATCCACGAATGACAGCCGGTATCAATGGCTTAACATACTTTCTGAGCCACGGCGGGGTCAGAAAAGCGTTATAAAAAATAGTATATGATACGTGTGACTATTGTACTCATCCGCCTAGCCTTTTCGCAACTATGTTGGGGTCGGCTTCCAGTCTAACCGGATGCAGCTGAATACCAGTGTTTTACATGGAGCAACTGCCTATCTGACCTCCACAACCCAATTTCTGGGTAATACAATACCCCTTGGTAAGACTGATTCTCAGTCTTTTGGGCTTCTGACTACCGGTAACAACTGTCAAAGAACCACGAATGACAGCCAGTATCAACTGCTTAACGTACTTTCCGAGCCATGGAGGAGGTCTTGGTATGTAAAGATGGTCACTGATGCATGGACCAAAGGCAAGTGTAGCTTAACCTCATCAATCGACCCGTGCGGCTGTTGTTACGTAACCACAAAGCCCTCTATCTATCCACTCAGACCTAAAAGCACAGCTAACAAATAACATCTCACTTTTTAGGTCAAATCCAGAAGTCGAAGCGAAGTCTCCAAGGGTCGTGGCGGTGGTCAGAACATGAGAACGGGTCGCGGTGGCAACCGAGGCGCGTTCGGTAACCGGGGACGACCAGCGCCACTCGCCAGAGGTGGCAGCAATCAGGGTAGAAACCCACAACAAAATAAAAATAAGAAATAGAATTTATTTTGATTTAGGAACTTTTTTGTAATGTTATGTAAATTAAATATAAGTTGGTTAAGTACTGTATTTTGTTGTTTTTAGTGTCCTGCCGGTTGATTCTGTAAAAATCTCACCATGAAAACTTAGGTGAAGCGAGTTTGTTTTTGCTAGGAATTGACACTATTGACAGCTCACTCCACACTCACTTCACTTAAGTTTTCACGGTAAGATTTTTATAGAATAGCACCACCGTAATTCAGTGAGTGCTCAGAAGGTTAGGTTAGGTGTAAATGCAGTGTCATACGAATATGATACTACAAGTATTTATCTTTGTTAGCCTATACTGTCCCAGTGCTGTGACTGCTAAATCTTTCCAGGAATTCTTTTCCCACTTCGAAACAGCACTCGCGGTACGCATCCAGGTCATCTTGTCATCCCTTACTGGGCCGATCTTGTTTATCTGTATCTTACATTAAAATTAAAAAGGGCTAAAAATAAAATGGTTATAAATGGCAAGATCATTTTATTAACATAACAAACTGTACATATGTCTTTATCTATACCCCCTTACTAATAAATGTTGTATACCGTCTGTATAGTTACACAATGCTTTATCTTCTTCTTTCGAAAGCCAAATTACAGACGGCTGAAAGAGAGAAAAGATTGTAGCTATTCATCTGATATAATATGTTTATTACTAAGGGCGATACTGTATACATAAATAAAACATCAATATAATTTGGTTCGCTTAGCGACCTACTTCTAAATGCTTTTAATCCTTGTTCCAAGACGGTTAAGTAGATTTATTTACAACTACCCTCAAATATTATGAGTAAATTTTGTTTAAGCGAGCGTGTACAAGAAAGGTATCGTCATATTTAAGATGTGGTACAGACTATCGAACTGCACTCTACGTAACACTATCAATCACAATCTCAATTATTTTGAAAGATATTGCTAATCCATCCATACTAATATTATAAATTCGAAAGTAGGTAATTCTGTCTGTCTGTATGTTACCTTTTCACGCCTAAACCACTGAACGGATTTCGATAAAATTTGGCAGAGAGATATATTGCATCCCGGGGAAGGACATAGGATAGTTTTTATCCCGATATTACCACGCGATCGACCCTTATGCGGGTGAAACCGCGGGGCGCTGCTAGTTACTTCATATGTTCGAAAAAATTGTCAGCTCAACAACGTTGAAAGTGTAATAGGGAATATGCATGAATTTTTTTCATGGCATTTATTAACAAAATATGAAAATACCGTAGTAGAGATGACAAAAAGTGAAATTAAAATTAAAATCGGCCAAGAAACACGGCCGATATGAGCATTTAAATCTATTGATTACACACCAATTAGACAAAGAGATCCGACATAGACTGTGACGTCACATGTCACTACGGCCATATAAACTCCGTGTTAAATTTCGTTTTGCGAGAAAGAGATAGAAACAAATCTTCGATGGCTCATATCTTTTTTAATTTCATAGTTATCCGAAAAACAGTTTTACTAAACTGTTTATTACATGAATGGGGATTAATTTTTTAAATAAAAAAAATTCATGCATATTCCCTTGAACTGTCAAAATTAAAGTCATGCCTACTGTCATTATGTTACGCAATTACCCCGCTAAACAACTTTCTCCATGGGACCAACATCGTAATCGCGATAAAATTATCAACTGTCCCATAGAAAACTTTAAGGGGCTTACAAGACCTAAACGCAAGTTTTCCAAACAATAAAAGTATATGATAGACTACAGTAAAAAAAATCAAAAAAATATATGATATTCTTCAGGATATATGCTAGATAGATAGTGTTGTGAAAACATAATACAACTAATTTAATACGATAGAAAAAAATCATGAAGATACCTCTAAAAATTTTCTTTTTACAATAAAATCCATACTAAAATACATACAATCATTCTGATTTTTTGTCAGATTATTCTACAAGCAGCATACTAAAATACTAGTGTTTTAATTTTTTAGTCTAAACAATAGATTCTTTGTAAATCGCATATTCCTATTTTCTAACCTAAAACGTGCGTATGTGTGCGAAAACGCTGTGTAGCGACACTGCCGGCCGAGGCCTGATGCTATACGGACGTGTCGCTCTTTTCGCCGCACTATTTCCGCCAAGATTGTTATGTTTTTGTAAAGTTTTATTTGTAAATTCATTGTTTATTATTATTTGCATAATCTTCTTTCCGTAAATATTTTTATTTCGTGTAAATATAAAATACTTTTAAGTTAAAATAGCGTATCAATATGTTATCAATTTTATTATCATTTGTAAATATGGGAAATAAAGTGAAAAGTTCCGTTAGGAGGACTACAAAACGTTCATATAAAACGCCGAACATGAACGAAATTAAAATGTAAGAGCATTTTATTATTACTGAATATTTATTTTTTTAACAATAAAACTGTATTTGGAAACGTCTAAGATAGTGCAGTCATTTACGCATATACGCATAAGCTCAATTTTTTCGATCGCATGTACAATTGTCACATTAGCGTAAGAGCCCGGTGTATAGATTTGTATTCACGAGTCCCCGGGTTCGATTCCCAGATAATCATCGACTTTTCTTTTTAAATGTATTTTGAATTTATATATAAATATATATTTATTTATAAATAACTAAAAAAACGTCTACAATGTAATAATTTTTCAGAGAAACATAGTCGTAAATATCAACACGGAAGTTATTTCTAATGCGTAAATACCTACACGTTTTCGAAACTATTATAAGTAAGTATAACAATTAAAAAAACAAAAAATACCTGTGTTTTTATTAACAGACCGCGACTTATTGATAATGGGCACAACAAAATAACAAATTAATCTGAAAATTGCGATGAAAATGATCACAAGCAAGATTTTAATTTTTATTATTATTGATTTCGTTTATAATAAATAGAATTCATAATATTATGTAGGTATGAATGTTAGGTACTTACCTAATCTTTGCGGCTGTTTACACATTATGCCGCAGCTGCAGCGGCACCGCCGCCGCCGCCCGCGCGCCGCGGCGCCGCTGCCTCAGTCACCCTTGGATTTGTATGAACACACGGCGCCGCGGGCGGCGGCGACGAGTTTTGATAAGACCTATCAAAACTCGCCGCCGAATCGTGCTGCCACCGCCGCGACGCCCGCCGTGTGCAAGGGTTCATGCAAATCCAAGGGCAACCAATACAGCGGCACCGCGGCGGTGCGCGGCACTGGTCCGGATTTTCAAAAAAGTGGACATAGGATCGAAAATGCATATTTAACGTAACAAAAAATTGTTTCGTATAGGAAATTTAACGCTGATTAATACTTATTACTACAACTTTTCAAAAAAACAGCTCCTTCACGTCAAAAAAAAATATTGAAAATAAAAATGTATGGGAGAAAATCTATTTTATTTTTTTTCTCCGTTCAGTATCAAAGTGTAGCAAGCAAACCTTATATTCTGGTAAGTACCTATTGTTCTTAATACGACAACATATAAATTGCTTGCGTATCCCTGCGGCCTTGACGCCTACGATGCTCCAAAGTTTAAAATTTTAATGTTGAATTATCTTAATATTATTAAAGAGTTTGTCAATTGAAATTAATCCAAAATATCATTTTTAATAAAATCAAGCCCGCTCGCGCGCCCCTTCCGTGTATTAGGCTCGCCCCCTATTACATGGGACTTAATATAACTGGCGAAATGACAGTGTACTATACACTTTTGCCGAACCCTTCGGGGAATATAAAGCGTGATGTTATGATAAAATAAGCATTTTTGCATTTTTTTTTAATAATCATCTGTTGGTTATTCTTTCATCTGTTGATATTTCCTATTGATAAATCATGGTTGATATTGTTGGTTTTACTACTAGCGTGACTCATCTTAAAAGAAACAATTAGAAATAGATGTAGCCCTTAAAAGGGTTTTTCTGAAGTCCTGAAAAGGACTATTTTAAGTGGTCCTGAAAAGGACTACAACTCAACTACTACTACTAACAAACTCAATTCCATCAATAACAACGTCACTAAATCTGTCACGTTTACATTAATGGATCATCTTCAGGCTGCAACTCCTGTAGATCCATATTTTCAGTTTCTTCTAATACTACCTCAGGCAACAACAAAAGCTCTTTAACATCTGGAAAAAAATCGAATTGCTTTGAGTTGCTGTATTTTAGTCGAATATGGGATAAATATGGGTCTGAACTAATTAAAAAATTATGGAGCAAGTCCTCGTTGGTCTTCATCCTGTTAAATTTTCTTGTGTGATATTCACGAACTCTTCGAAATTCTTTATTTCTCGCTTCTCCCGCTTCTTCGGAAAGAATGCCAATTGGTAGGAGGCCAAAGTGATGACAAATGTCTGCACCGTGTATGAGTAGCTTATGCACACTTGCGGGCATATAAAACCATGGGTATAGATGAACAAAGATCTCAGCTGTTTCTTTGCAATAAGTCCTGAATTTTTCAATATCTATGGCACATCCCGATGAAATCGTTTGAAGAATAACCGCAAAATGCTTCAGTAGGCCTTTGTCAATATTGGTTATTTCGGCAGATTTCTCATAATCTCTAAAAAACCTTTGGCTGTGTTTCCGTCGTTTGTGGTTCCAAAGCCGCAAGGCTTTCTCAAAATCCACAAGTATTCCCATTTGCTGTTTGAATTCTTCTTGTGTCAAATGTTTCTTCGCAGCTTTTAGTTGCTTGTTAGCACCTCGTGCAGTCCACATCTCAAAGTCAATGTTGTAAGATATGTGTAGAATACAAAAACACATATGAAGAGTAGAAAGTCCATATTTATAAACATCTTCTCGAACAGGTCTTGAAAATACTTCTGACAGTTTGTTCATCTCAGTCGGCTTAGCAAGGCAAATATTGCAGGCAGATGCAGACGAAGTATCCGTTATAATAGTGGCCACTTTTCCGTCGATCATTGTCATATGAAGCTCGTGACTAATCTCTAGCCCGACCCATTTGGTAGAATTGATGTTCTTTATTTCTTCCTTCAATACAGCTTCTTCTTGCTTGATGTATTCTGCTGTCTCTTTACAAAACTCGAACTTAATGGGCCTGCAATAATGTGTTGACGAAGTTGTTGGGTTTTCCCATATGGTGCTATTATTAGAAACTAATTTAAGAGGGACAAGACTTGACATGAAAACCGATGAATCACTGAAGTCTACATCTTCACTCCTTTGCTTGTAGGTGCTTTGTGAAGAAGCTCCATCAAACCCCATTTACTAATTAACTTCAATCCTTCAGTTGACGAATCAATCTGGGTACAGGTAATTTGAAGAATCTTCTGGACTGTCAGATCCAATAGGGCTTGAAGCTTCGCTCTGGCTCCACTCTCAGTAATTTCTAAATCATGTGGATAGCATCTCTTTTTAGCTTCAAGGAGTTTGTGATACGATGGTAACACTGGAACTTCACAATCTAACAGCGCTTTCCTTAAACATAAGTATTTCCATTTTGACAGGTTCAATGATGTATAAAGACCGCAAGAGCATGATCTTCATCAAAAGATTTCTTCCTATTTTTCCTAAACAATGTGGCTTGAACAATAGCAACACTATCAGGGTTCTTCGTTATATGGTCAATAACACAAGCTAAGTCATTCTTCTTCTCTATCCGAAGTCTTTCGACTAGTGCAAAAGTAAGTTCTTCCGGCGAATAGTCCAAAAGAGACTCTGAACGTCTTTTCTTCTGTTTGTTGCTGAGGTCAACAAAAGGCTTCCTAATCTGAACTTCGGTAGATGTGCCCACAGTTGTTGTTCTTGATGTCGACGGAATCACAGCTGCTGTAGTATCGATGTCAACTGAAGTATTGTTTGACGATATGTTTTCGATAACTTCATCTTGGGCTTTAAAAATCTCGGATAAATTAACAGTAGTGCAATTTGGCCAACTAATATTTGATTCTAACCACGCAGCATGTCTATTCATGAAAGTCTTCTGATTTCTAGAAGCACTTGCCCATCTGCGATTGATATTACTCATGTAGTTTTTCAAAAAGGTCTTGATTATTTCTAAATCTTCCGAACACGTTTGAACTGGGATATGTAGAATAATAGCTTCATAGAGTCGTGCCCAATTTTTCATGTCTCCTTCAACACAGAGGAACATAAAAATGTCCAAGTTTGTAACAAATGCAGCCATAACGAAACTCACTAAACTTTCACACAGCACGAATAATTAGATTTTGCTTCCTCAAGGGTTGAGAAACAAGTGCCTTTAATTTTTGTTTCATGCACAGATATTAATAACAAACACACGCTCGTAAGTAGTGACTGACGAAATTAGTACCACATCTTCAACAGCCAATCAGCGTCGTCGAAATCTCCGGTGGTGGGGTTTTTTTTTTCTGGATGGGAAATCGTCAAATGATCCCTTCCGCTCTGGGTGGAGCGGAAGGGAGTGTCAGACTCTTACTGACTAAAACCCACCCGTGTTCCTTCCTTAGCGGTTTATGTTCCGGGCCAGCGGTAACCCTTTCGGATAATCCCGGTAATCCGGCAGGCTTCGGCCCTGACGGGCCTTCGGTTGATGCTGACATCTCTTTCAGGCGCGCGTGAAACACGTACGCGCCGTCCGGCACGGGCCTGGTCCTGATCGGACGGTGAGCTACCCATTACTCTCCGCCCGTAGGCCCGCGCCTACGGTGGCCGGGAGTCGTCGCGCGACTCCCGACGCCCGGAGCGTCACCCGCGGCGGCTGGGACGGGAGGCTCTCTCCCTCGGCCGTCTCGCCGCCTCCTTCGCTAGCATGACTGTTTCGCAGAAGGAGGCGACAGGAGTCGTTTCAGTCAGTTACAAATAGACAACGAATCAGCACGTGTCCTTTATTACATAACTAAAGTTAAATTAAAAAAAATAAACAAATACTAATAAAATAAACAAATACTTGCCAAATGCTTGAATGCGTATGTTTTAATTCTTATATAATTAAAAAATTATATTTTGAATTCAGCTTAATTGAAAAACTCGATAGTAATTCAAAAAGATCCCAATTGAAATTTTAAACTTTGAAGCATCGTAGGCGTCAAGGCCGCAGGGATACGCAAGCAATTTATATGTTGTCGTATTAAGAACAATAGGTACTTACCAGAATATAAGGTTTGCTTGCTACACTTTGATACTGAACGGAGAAAAAAAAAATAGATTTTCTCCCATACATTTTTATTTTCAATATTTTTTTTTTAACGTGAAGGAGCTATTTTTTTGAAAAGTTGTAGTAATAAGTATCAATCAGCGTTAAATTTCCTATACGACACAATTTTTTGTTACGTTAAATATGCATTTTCGATCCTATGTCCACCTTTTTGAAAATCCGGACCACTGTGCGGCGGCGCGGTATAATTATCTGTACCTACAGTATTGTGACTGGGCCCTGTTCTAGAAATAATTGTGACTGTACCTATAGGTAAATATTATATTTTTATAACCGACTTCCAAAAATGAGGAGGTTGTCAATTCGGATGTTTCTATTTTTTTTATGTATGTTCGGGCATAACTCCGTCATAATAATATGAGGTAGATGGATTTGCAAAATTCTTTTTTTGTTCGAAAGAGGTTTATTCCGAAATGGTCCCATTTAAATTTCGTAAAGATCTGATGATGAGTTTCATCGGAGACAGACAACTGAACTCTTCAGTAAATGCCATTTTACGCAATCACACAACAAAACATCACGCCTATACTCTTTAAAGGGGTAGGCATATGTCATATGAATTTGTGCATGGTAGGTAGGTACAACTAAAAAGTGAAAAATAAAATCTTTTTTACAAAAAAAAAACTACCGACTTCCAAAAAATCCAGCGACACCGACTTCCGAAATTAAAGTTATTTTTCACTTTGTAGTGGTTTTTTTTGGAAGTAGGTTGTTTTTTTTTTTTGTAAAAACACTTTTTATTTTTCACTTTTCTGTTGACCCTACCTACCCCACACAAATTCATATAACACTACTTGCTATGTGAATATCAGCGACAGGAAGCTATTAAAAACATCTGCCTACCACTTTTAAGGGTACAGGCGTGATGTTATGGTGTGTGATTGCGTAAACAATGCATACAAATGCGATAGAAGTTGATTTGCTGGCATTTATTGAAGAGTTCCGTTGTCTGTCTCCGAAACTCATCATCAGATCTTTACGAAATTTAAATGTAACCCTTTCGAAACAAACCTCTTTCGAACAAAAACAGAATTTTGGAAATCAGTCTATTTATGATGGAGGTCGTCTATATAGGACTCGAACATATATAAAAAAAATAAACAAACCCGAATTGAGAACCTCCTCCTTTTTAGAAGTCGGTTAATCATTTTGTTGTCATAACTACTTGTTTCCGCGTCATCTATTGAAATACTCGTGCGTAAACTCGCAAAACCGTTACTTCTAAATCTCATGTATGCTGTATGTCATAATAGTGATGGGCGTCGTCGTTAGATGGCCTACGCGTCGATTGTGTATATGTGTGCATGCGTTTCTCAAGGACACTTTGCTCTTGTAGTCCTCTTAAGGCCAGGATCTTCGAGCGTAGTAGGCATTTAGCGTTACCTCCGTCCTCGCGTGGCAAATGCCGCGAAAGCGCAGATCGAATGAACTCGCTGACCCCTGTCACGGTTATTTTTATAAGTAATAGTATTGTGAATCGGCCCTATTCTTGAAATATAGGGCTGCTCGTCTACAGTATTTTAATTTCATCATCCTACTTTAGTTTCTTTCTAGTTTTGTGATTGTAAATATTATATTTTTAACCGACTTTAAAAAAGGCGGAGGTTCTCAATTCGGATATTTCTATTTTTTTATGTATGTTAGGGCATAACTCCATCGTAAATAGACAGATTTACAATTTTTTTTTGAAGTGAAAACTTCTTTAGCATCGTTGTGATTTGAAAATTTTATGAAACGAAAAAGCAACAGTAAAAAGAGACATGAGATTTAACGTGGGAGAAAATGAGATAGGAAGCATTATTCAGCGTTTTTGTTTTTATTATTACAAATATGAAATCACATTTAATCCTATGCTACTAATTTGTGGTGATGATGAAGATGAGAATGATGGTGATGGTGATGGCGATGGCGATGATGATGATGGCGATGGTGATGGCGATGGTGATGGTGATGGTGATGGCGATGGTGATGGCGATGGTGATGGCGATGATGATGATGGCGATGGTGATGGCGATGGTGATGGCGATGGCAATGGTGATGGTGGTGGCGATGGTGATGGTAATAGCGATGGTGATGGCGATGGCGATGATGATAATGGTGATGGCGATGGCGATGGAGATGGTGATGGCGATGGCGATATCGATGGTGATGGCGATGGCGATGGCGATGGCGATGATGATGGTGATGGTGATGGCGATGGTGATGGCGATGGTGATGGCGATGATGATGATGGCGATGGTGATGGCGATGATGATGATGGCGATGGTGATGGCGATGGTGATGGCGATGGTGATGGCGATGGCGATATCGATGGTGATGGCGAGTGCGATGGCGATGGCGATGATGATGATGATGGTGATGGTGATGGTTATGGCGATGGTGATGGCGATGGCGATGATGATGATGATGATGGTGATGGCGATGGAGATGGCCATGGTGATGGTGATGGTGATGGCGATGGTGATGGTGATGGCGATGGCGATGATGATGGTGATGGTGATGGATGGATGGATGGGTGGATGGATGTTCTTTAGCATCGTTGTGATTTGAAAGTTTATGGAACGAAAAAGCGACAGTAAAAAGAGACATGTAAATTCATAAGATTTAACGTGGGAGAAAATGAGATAGGAAGCATTATACAGTGTTTTTGAAGGTTTCACTTCTACCACGTGTGAATTGCACACATGCTGTTTTTTTATTTTTGTAAAGATCTGATGATGACATTCGGAGACAAACAACGGAACTCTTCAATTAATGCCAGCAAATCAACCGCGATTGCTGCTATAGCATATGTAATCGCAATCACACAACATAATTTTTCGGTGCAAGTTGGGTGCGCGTACGTCAATTATGACGTTTCTGAATGTTGCCACTAAAAAGCGAAAAACGTTTATAGAGGATGATATTCTCTTAGCATGTATATTTCCTTTTGTTTGTATGTTTTTTTTTTCTTTTTTATATTCCTATTTGTATTCAATCACGTTTTAAATTAAAATGTATTATTTTGCTTTTTGTACGCTATACCAGTAAAGCGTTTTAATAACTGGTTGCTTTAAAAATATAAATAATTTGTCATAAATACTTTTTGATGAATTACCGTTTGCTGCACCGTGCGACGTCATCACGTCGGCGCCGGCTGTCGCTGAAAACCAGCGCTGGGGCTCTGTCTTGCATAGGGTCGCAGCATAATGCTGAGCGATAGCCGTTTTGCGTGGATGTGACGCTTGTCAACCTTTTTTTTATTGTTTTTATTTGTTTAGTTCTTTTTTGCGTCATGTTTACCGCAAATAAACGTATTTTCTTTCTTTCTTTTTCTTTCTATAACATCACGCCTGTACCCTTCAAAGGGTAAGGCAGATGTGCTCAATAGCTTTGTTACTGATATTCACATAGCAAGTAGTGATATATGAATTTGTTTGGGGTAGGTAAGTACAACTAAAAAGTGAAAAATAAAAACCTTTTTACAAAAAAAAGCCGACTTCCAAAAAAAAAAAACACTACAAAGTGAAAAATAACTTTAGTTTCGAAAGTCGGTGTCAAAAAATTAAAATATATTCTTCACGTTGTTGTGTTTTTTTTTGAGTCGGTTGTTTTTTTGTAAAATAGTTTTTTGGTTGCTTGAATTCGTCAATAAGTTTTTTTTTAATTAAATCTACTAATCAAAAACACAACAATACGTATTTTTATTGAACTCTTCCTATTTCATTCACAACGAATTTCATATTTTTAAATAAAAAAAACAGCATGCGTGCAATTCACACGTGGTAGAAGTGAAACCCTGTATAATGCTTCCTATCTCATTTTCTCCCACGTTAAATCTTATGAATTTACATGTCTATTTTTACTGTCGCTTTTTCGTTTCATAAACTTTCAAATCACAACGATGCTAAAGAACATCCATCCATCCATCCATCCATCCATCCATCCATCACCATCACCATCGCCATCGCCATCGCCATCGCCATCGCCATCACCATCGCCATCACCATGGCCATCACCATCTCCATCGCCATCACCATCATCATCATCATCATCGCCATCGCCATCGCCATCACCATCACCATCATCATCATCATCGCCATCGCCATCGCCATCACCATCGATATCGCCATCGCCATCACCATCGCCATCACCATCTCCATCGCCATTACCATCATCATCATCGCCATCGCCATCACGATCGCCATCACCATCGCCATAACCATCGCCATCGTCATCGCCATCACATCGCCATCGCCATCGCCATCACCATCGCCATCACCATCACCATCGCCATCACCAGCGCCATCATCATCATCGCCATCGCCATCACCATCGCCATCACCATCACCATCGCCATCACCATCGCCATCGCCAACACCATCATCATCATCATCACAAATTTTAGCATAGGATTAAAATAAATGTGATGTCATTTGTAATAATAAAAAACAAAAACACTATAATGCTTCCTATCTCATTTTCTCCCACGTTAAATCTTATGTCTCTTTTTACTGTAGCTTTTTCTACTGTAGCTTTTTCGTTTCATACAATTTTCAAATCACAATGATGCTAAAGAAGTTTTCACTTCAAAAAAATATAATATTTTACATATACAATCACAAAACTAGAAACTCAAACTCATAAAACTCAAATTTTGCAATTGAATATAAACCTTATTCCGTTGTAGTAAAGTTGAAAATCTATTACAGATATTACGATAATTGTAAATTTATGGTACCGACCTGCTACTGCTAGTACTGTGACGAAAGCAAGAGAACCTATACAACTACAATATTATTCTGTCGCGTCGTCTTATAAGTGGGTATAAATACGTAGAAAAATAATAATCAAACTTACCTTATTTTTTTTTAAGCTTTGCAGTTTAATGCTGAACATTTTTTTTTCTTTCTTTGAAACTAATACACAAACACGGAAATTAACAATAATATAACGTATATTTCGATCGATTAGCGGGAACGCGGCGAGCCAGCAAAAGCGACACAGGTCCTACCTCGGTAACGCCCGGCGGGCTACTGAAGTGAAGCGCGCAGGCCGCCTTTTTAGATTATATCTTGTTAAGACAATAAAAATCAGTTTTGAGAAAAATTAACCGTTGAATGTTCTACTATACATCATTGCCTATTTTTTGATATATTTTTTGCGAGTAAAAGTTAAGTCTATTTCAAATGCGACTTGAAAAACGATTAAAAACTTCGCTGTTTTCGATTTGTTTGCGATTTTTTATGATCGAGTGAAGTTGTAAATATCGTGTTTTGAACCGTTGAATAATCAAGAATGTTAGTTAAACTATGCCATATATTTTTTTCAGATTAAAACAAAGAATATTTGATTGTTTAATGTTGAATCAAAAATAGGTCGATTCCGAGATTTCCGAGAGTCCTGGCCTTAAGGTGAATGCGCAGTGGTAGCCCGCGAAATTCAATTTTTCTTAAGTTTTTGCAATTTTCTGGTCAGTGTCAGGTTGTATCTTGATCAAAATATGATTCGCGACTATAACAGGTACGTATTTACAGAATTATAATCATTAATACATCTTTCTAAGTATGATTTGTTCCATAAGAACAAATCTCTTATGTAAAAATGCTTGGAACAAATCTAGCTTAATTAAAGAGATATATTAATGATTTTAATGACTATAATTCTGTAAATTCATATCTAATACAGTCGCGAATAATATTTTGATCAACATGCAACCTGCCGGTCGATTCTCCAAAAAATCTCACCGTGAAAACTTAGGTGAAGTGAGTTTGTTTTTGCTAGGAATTGACACTATTGACAGCTCACTCCACGCTCACTTCACCTAAGTTTTCACGTTGAGATTTTTACAGAATAGCACCGCTGACACTGATCTGCAAATTGCAA
The DNA here is from genome assembly GCA_963855955.1 of Luperina nickerlii. Taxonomy (NCBI): domain Eukaryota; kingdom Metazoa; phylum Arthropoda; class Insecta; order Lepidoptera; family Noctuidae; genus Luperina; species Luperina nickerlii. Next base: position 2,340,172 of record OY979691.1, on the reverse strand, counting down.
AAAACGTAAGAAAATTTGAATTTCGCAGTCTACCAGTGTGCATTCACCTTAATACCTACTCGACCAAAATGTGTTAATGGACGGCTGATTATTTTTTCGCGATTACGATGTGGTTCGCATGGAAAAAGGTGTTCATTTAGACGTTCTGTACCACACACTTAAATATGAACACACCTTTCTGCTACATGCTGTATAGCCAACCTCGTAATTAATTTACCACTTTTGACAAAAACTCCTGAGTGACTTAAGGGAGGCGCCTACGAGCAGTAATGGGTGTTGTGACGCCTGGGAGAGGCCTATTTCCAGCATTTGATTGCCATAGGCTGTTGATTGAGTGATATTCAGTTTTAGGGTGGTAACACAATTACGAGGTCAACTGCACCTATCGGACTGATATAACTCATGACATCTGACATTCAATAACTGTTCCCATTTGAAGGATATTACAATACTGATACATCTAGAAAAACAATAAAAATGCTATTTTACAAAGACAACAAATAAAAATAAGTTTTGGTTTGTACGATTGCAACGTTCTATTAAAATTATAATATTTGATAATAACAGAATGCACCATTTTGTTTCATATTATTAATGGGTTCAACCTCTAAGCACCGAACTGCAGAAAGACTATGTTTCTAAAGCTGTGCTTCCACAGGCAATATTTTCAGTAACTATTGCGGGCAATCCCGAGGACGCACAAAGTAATTGTGCCCATTAGTTAGGTGCGTAGTACTCGCAACCGGCGTGCGTGTATGACCAGATGTATGAACGTAAACGAAGCAAATGGAGTATGTAAGGATGGTGGCGTTCTGTAGTTTCTGCCTGCCCCCATGGGAAAAAGTCGTGAGTTTATGTAATGTCTATTTAAACTTATGTTTTCAAATTAATATTATTTCAAGTTAAACAAATATGAACTTTATTTTAATGATTATTTAGTTGATTTCAGAGTGACTAGCACTATGGAAAAAAGTTAAAAAAAATTTTTTTGTAGTTGTAGCGTAAACTGAACTCTATTGTGTAGGATTTAAAGTTATTTTTCCATCAACTCATATTGGTTTACATTTGTGGCAGATAAATCGCGAATGCAGATTATGTATGTATTGCCTGCAATAGTTACCGGAGTTAATGAGGAAGTTTAGTTTATCAAGTTGCTCGAGTGAGGCACTATAGTCCTGACATTTAATTAGCTGCAGTAAAATGACACTTCTTAATAACTCATTTCGGACTGAGTTTCGAGATATGCATGTCAAATAAGTTTCGTTTGTTACACTATTCTGTACTAGAAAAACAAGATTTGGTTGATGGCGGCGAAAAAACAAAAAAAAAACGCCAATTTCAGTCATTTAAGTAACACAACGTCTGTCATTTTACTGCAGCTAATTAAAAGTTCGACTATAGTTGTCTTGCACCATGCAGCAAAATAAACGTGTATTTTTTCTTTATTTTCTTTCTCAATAATAGGAAATATGCATGAATTTTTTTCATGGCATTTATTAACAAAATATGTGAATACCGTAGTAGAGATGACAAAAAGTGAAATTAAAATTAAAATCGGCCAAGAAACACGGCCGATATGAGCATTTAAAACTATTGATTACACACCAATTAGACAGAGAGATCCGACATAGACTGTGACGTCACATGTCACTACGGCCATATAAACTCCGTGTTAAATTTCGTTTTGCGAGAAAGAGATAGAAACAAATCTTCGATGGCTCATATCTTTTTTAATTTCATAGTTATCCGAAAAACAGTTTTACTAAACTGTTTATTACATGAATGAGGATTAATTTTTAAATAAAAAAAAATCATGCATATTCCCTATTGTGGCTGTGGTCGTCCGCTTGTGTTGATAGCAACCGGACACAGCCGTTTTAGTGTCCGACACCGGTAACCGTAAATTCATATAATTCTACATGTATATTACACATACGATTTCTCTATAGCGGTAGTAAGGAAGCGAGGTAATTCAACATTAACTAATGGGGGTTTTCGTGAAAATTTACGACACCAGTTGGCACCACTTTGACAAGAGGTCTTCCATTTCGACAATGAATATAAAATGTATGATGACGTTCATCATTCGATTCATTCATTCGTAAATCATTCAGTCATGACTAAAGAAAATATAGGCTCTTTGACAGATGCCTGAACCTGACGTGTCAGTGCTGCCACCTAGCGAACGTCATTTCAGAAAACCCTCATTGATTTATTTACAATTATTATTACATAGGCTACGATTCTGTTATACACCAACTAATCTATATGGTAAGTCAGTACCTACATGACAAAAATTCTTAAAAAAAAAACATTTAATTCGGTTGAGGAAAATCGGAATAAAAATATTTTATTTCACATTAAGTTACATGGGTACTTATGAAACGTCAGAAGTTAGGTGCACTGAGATGAAAAAAAAAAAGAAATGCCGGCCACCGTACGACGTACATTTTATATTTTTTTTACTTTTTCTCACTACACATAATATGTATATCAAGTTAACTAATCGACATTGTTCAGTGAGTTGATCTAATTTATTACTTGTTTATTTGTGATTCATCTAATATCTATATTAATTTATTGTTTTTATTATATTGCATGTTACTGCTTTACTACTTTTGTACGTCCTAGAGGCAAAGCATAGTGCCCTCAACGTAGGTATTAACAAATAAGAGCTTATAATGTACCTATGTTTTACAATTAATAAATGAATATGAATACATAAAGAAACCGAATTGAAAACCTCCTTCTTTTTTGAAGTCGGAAAAAGATAGAATATTATAAGATCAAACGAACTTCTTGAAGTGAAGTTCGATCATTATTATATGAGTCGCTTCATTCGAAGATACAAATAACCATGTAGTGCCTTTATTCTACAAGGCTCTATTCGCACGTTTAAAGAATCGACTATCAGTCGATATTTTTTTTTTTTTTTTGTCTACCTCACTAACGTGGCGTGATGTTCGTGCTGTGAACTTCATTCTTGTTTAGAGAACAGTTTTCTACGATGGGTTTGGGTGGGTGAGGACTTTGTATCTTCGAATGAAGCGACTCATATAATAATGATCGAACTTCACTTCAAGAAGTTCGTTTGATCTTATATTATATTTCGTCGCTTCATTCTTCAGATACAAATAACCATGTAGATGTTTAGAGATAGATTCTCAGATTAGTAAATAAAACTTTACTATCAGTAGAAAACTTTAATTTTAATGACAGAAATGTATTCTTATTTTTAGATAATTATAAATTAAATAATCATTATCTATTAGAACAACAGAAAAGAACCTAAATGTATTTTGATTAGTTTTAAACTTATATAATATAGTGATTTATTATTCTAGATCTAAATTACTCTAAATCTAAGTTACTAATGGCGCAGACAGATCGAGCAAAAATTCCATCATCGATTAATGGTCGGTTATAAAACCGAGCAAACGTCTGGGACGAGCAAGCCCAGCCAGCCGTCTTCCTGATGGTGTCAACACAGACTCCAGCGGAGGCCGCCGCCGAGGTGGAGGCGTGGCGCGTGCTGTGCGCACTGAATACTGTGACGTCGACGCCGCCCTCCGCTAGGGTCTGTTTGATCCATCTACTGATAGTTTGTGACGATGCTTTTTTATATGGTCTTTTAACGGTTAGCAAAAGACTATCGTTTCCTTCGGGTCGTGTGGCAGATGTTGCCTCGAGGTAATCATCAAGAGTCTTTGCAGGGCATATCCTCGGGTTTTCTACGAAATACGGTAAATATAAAACGGGTTGTTCTCGATTTGCTGCTGAAGTCTTAATTATGTCGGTTATGTTTATCTTTATACCAATGGGGGATCTATTGATATTTTGAACTCTAATAAGGGAGAAGGTTTGTACTCGATGGGAAGTACATAACGCTAATAAAATTGATAATTTTTTTGTTAGTTTGGTTAGGTCAAGATTGGTATTGGGGTACCATTGGGAAATGTAGTCCAGTATTACTTTTGGGTCCCAAGTGGTATTATATTTGGGACGAGATGGCTTTTGCCTGTAAATACCTTTGAGTAGGCGTTTTATTCTCTCGTCTGCTCCAATGTTATTCCCGAGGAGTAATGAAAGGGCAGATCGATGGCTATTCATAGCACCGTATGATGCTCCCTTATGAAAGAGATCCACCAAAAAGGTTATGACTGATGATAGCGAAGCTTCAAAGGTATTAAGCTTGTTTTCAAGACAAAATTGCCACCAATATTTGTAAGTGACGGAATATTGTTTTATAGTATTATCCGAGATGGAGCCTAGCATTAAGTCTAGCGCTACGTCCGGGGTATTCAGTCTCGTAAATGCTGCCCTGAGAGCGTCGCGGCCCCCAGTGTAAGGCTGCTGTGAAGCGGGTGACGAGATCTGTAATTTGAATGCAAAAGGTCCCCATTTGGATTAAAGAAAACAATATCTGACATGAGCATTCTTTTCAGCAATGGAAACCAAGGTTGGCCAGGCCAATAAGGAAAGACTAGGATACCGGTGGCCGAATCGTCAATGATTTTTCTCAAACATTTTAGGATTAAAGCAAACGGTGGAAAAGCGTAGAAAAAAGTTGATTGCCAACTAACTGTAAAAGCTTCAACCGTTATAGAATCAGGGTCCGGTCTCCATGAAATGTACTGTCTACATTTGGCATTAGTGCGGGAAGCGAATAGATCGATTTTTGGTTTACCTAACGTCTGAACTATCGTTTGGAAAGCCCTATCAGATAGTTCCCATTCTGTATCTACATTAATTTTCCGAGATTCTTCATCGGCTTCTATATTGTCATGTGTATTAATGTACGACGCAAATAGAAATATATTTCGCTTCTCACACCATTGCCAAATTGTTTTGGTTAGATCATTTAAATGTGGGAATTTAACTCCTCCCATACGGTTAATATAGCTGATAGCAGTTGTATTATCCACGCGCAGCAATATAGAACAGTTAGAATGCAAGCTTGCAAAGCACTTCAAACCTAGAAAAATCGCTAGCAATTCGAGGTAATTGATGTGGAAAGATAATTCCTGATTTTTCCAACCACCGTTTGCCCGATTACCGTTACAGACTGCCCCCCAGCCAGTCCTAGACGCGTCCGTGTAGATTTCTAAATCGAACTGTTCATGTCTTCTCAACGCGTTGTATGTTAAGTTGATGTTTCGTCTCCACCATTCTAGGTCAGGTAAGATGACTTCCGACAGTCTTATTTTTGCTTCAAAGTCGCCATACTTTTGAAGGGCTAAATATTTCTGACGTTCGAGAGTTTTGGTGTATAACCAACCATATCTAACTGCAGGGCAGGCTGCAGTAAGTACTCCGATCAACTGTGATAGTTCCCTAATGGAACATTTAGGAAGGGAAGAGAACTTAATGACCAATTGCATAATCCCTGTTCGTTTGTCATCTGGCAGGCCTAGTGACATATCGACGCTATTAAATATAAAACCTAAAAACTTACAAATTTGTCGAGGTTCAAGACAACTTTTTTCGTAATTAATGACAAAACCTAAGCATTTGAGCAATGTTAGTGTTTCATTAACATTGTTACGACATTCATCGAAAGTACTACCGATGCAAAAAATGTCATCGAGAAAAATTACCGACCTATAACCCCTGTGTCTTAGATGGTTAATAACCTCCTTCATTAACTTCGTGAAAACCCTAGGAGCAACAGATAAACCATAGGGCATAGCGTTGAACTCGTATGTTTGATCAAAATAGAAACGTAAGTATTTACGATGTTCTTTGCAAATAGGGACTAAAAGGTATGCTTCCTTTAGGTCAATACTTGCCATGAAACCATCTTTAGGTACAAGTCTAGCTGCAGTCCTATGGTCCTCCATTTTAAAGTGTGCAGTGGAAACAAACTTATTTAAAGCTTTTAAATTTAAAATAAACCTTTTGCCTCCATTACGTTTAGGAGTTAAAAATATTTTGGAAACGAAATCATTTTTGGATCTATGACAGGGAGATATAGCTCCTAACTCTAATAATTTTTTGATAGCTTCTAACATATGTGGTTGGTCGCTCGAGGATACAGAATTACGTATGGCTGCCACTTGCTTCACTTCTTTTTTAAATGGAATGGAATATCCTTCAGATATCCACTTAAGAATTAATGGATTACTAGTAATCTTAAGCCAACAATTATAAAAATGCTGGATTCTCCCAGCGTGTACCTCTATTGTTGAGCTGCCGCACGCAGTTTGCTCTGGACAGATGACTTCTGTTGAGTTGCGCCTGTCTGGGGCTTGCGGTGTGCTGAGGCAGTCCTCCTTGGCCCTCCCCTCCCTCCCCTGTTCGACGGAAAGCGAGGAGGGCCTCCCCAGTTTCCCTGGGAGCGCGGACGGTTCGTTGGTTGATAGGATGAAGTAGAAGGCGTTTTGGGAATCGGTGCGGGCTTCTTGATTTGCAAGCCCTGTTTTTCAATTACTTTCGTGGCCTTTATCTTTTCCGAAAGTCTGCTTCCAAAAAGCATTTCATCGCGATCGATATCTTGCATGATATTTAAAAAGGATTTATCTAGGCCCGGAGTAACGAACTTCTTTCTCGCCTCCGTTTCTTCGAAGTGCAAGTCGCACAGCAAGCGACAGCTGTCGCTTAAAAATTTAATGGCCTGAACTTTGTCTTTGCCATCGTCAAGAAGCAAGTCTAAACCTTTATTAAGAGCGGCTATTCCGTGACCTAATTGCTGCTGTACTCCTTCTACTCTTTTGTCACGAACCCGGGTACCTTCATTTACTGCGGCCGAAATTTCTGGGTTTAATTTAGGCGCTTGTAATAATGGGCAATTCTCTGGAATTGGGTACTCTTTGTGAAGCCTCTCCTTTGTCTCCTTATTCATCCCTTTTCGGAGAATAGGTAGCCAAAGCCGCGATAGGTTTTCATGAATTTTAGGTCCAAACTTTGGCGTCTCTTCCGTGGTCTCACCTAAGGCGGAGAGAATATTAGGGTCCAATTCCGGTACTGGAGTTGGTTCCTGTTCGCCATCAGGTTTGGTCTCCTCATCGAGTGACATGTCATTCATGCCATTCTGATCTATTAACCCAATGGGGTCTGGATCGGCGTCATTACGACGTGTGTCGTCTACAACAATAAAAAAGAAATTAAAATTTTGAGGGTAGACGTAATTTTTATCTTTTACTTTGTATTAACACTCGGGTAATCTCTCAGGTAATATTACAATGCTAAGGCGGTACTATAATTAATAACCGTCGTGAGGATACACGATCCACCTCCAGGCATTTTATTTTTTTTAACGTAATCGTCCTTTTAACAATTACGGATTACCTTCGTGTTAACACACGGTTAACCTCTAGGTAGAGTAAGTTACCTTCGTGATGACACACGGTCAACCTCCAGGCATTATAAGTGATCGAGATAATATTTCTCATAAATGTTTTCACCAACGCACTTAATAGTTATTAAATAACGATTTACTAACCTGAATTTTCATCGGAATCTTCCGATGACGAATAAATAATTCTTTTATATTTTCTTTGTTGATTTTCCAGTTTTTGAATTTTACGTAGATAACGTTCAATTTTATCCTGATTTCTTCTTTTCGGCATTATAATGGCGATTGCTGAGCACGAAATATTCACTAAGGCACGTGCGAACGATGCCTCGCAAGAAAAAGGAATGAAGTTCACAGCACGAACATCACGCCACGTTAGTGAGGTAGACAAAAAAAAAAAAAAAATATCGACTGATAGTCGATTCTTTAAACGTGCGAATAGAGCCTTGTAGAATAAAGGCACTACATGGTTATTTGTATCTGAAGAATGAAGCGACGAAATATAATCAAAGTTTAGTCGGTGTACGAGAAAAAAAGCCTTTATACTTCCCTTTCTAGAACTAGTCACAGCACACAATATTAAATAATAAAAAAACAGTGGCACTCCGGGAGTGCCGACAGAAGTGAAAACTTGAACAATTACGTGTGTATATTGTGAATCGTCTTATAAACAAAACGCGCGGTACCGGCTACGGCCATCCGTCTTACGAATTTTCGATCAGGTCACGTGTCCTGACGCAAGTTTAACATTTTTTACCCGTTACAAAAAAAGTGTACAACGCCGCTAAAAAAGTTTTCACTTCAAAAATAAATAAGTGTCCCTTTTGACGTTAAAACGTCTTTCTAGCCAATTTCGGCTAGAAACAACTTCGATCAATAATTGTGAAACAATAAAAAGGACGCCCTTCCGTTAAGGTGAATGCTCAGTTGTAGCCCGCGAAATTAAATTTTTCATACGTTTTTTGGAATTTTCAGGTCAGTGTCAGGTTGTATCTTGATCAAAATATGATTCGCGACTATAACAGGTACGTATTTACAGAATTATAATTATTAGAATTATTAATACATCTTTCTAAGTTGCTGTAAGCTGTTCAATAAGAACAAATCTTTTATGGAAAAGTGCTTGTGGAACAAAACTAACTTAAAGAGATATATTAATGATTCTAATGACTATAATTCTGTAAATACATATCTATTATGGTCGCGAATTTTATTTTGATTAAGATACAACCTGACACTGACCTGCAAATTGCAAAAAACGTAAGAAAATTTAAATTTCGCGGTCAATCACTCACCATAAACAAAATGTTCAAATAGATATTATCGTACACGGGCGTTAAATGGCACTTCGAGACACAGAGACTGTTACACAGGCAGAGTATTATAATATCACAAAGCGACACGCGTTTTGCTTGTGGTAACTAAGTGTACAAACATGCTGTGAATGTGTGCGTGAAGGATAGTAGCATCAGCACATAACACCACCCACACTTCCGACTTCGCCATCGTCTGGGACGGTACCGAGAGCGCCTGCACTTACACACATTTACAACGTGTTTATACACTTGATAACCACAAGTAAAGCGCGCGTCACTTCGTGAGATAAAACTACTATATGAGTGACAGAGACGACGCTCTACAAAGCCGAGCTTTTTTTTAAACATAGAGTGACATATTAACGTCCTCGTACTCTACGCATACATTTTCGTAATTTAGCAACTGTTACTAATAAATGCTATTAAAGTGGCTAGAAACTGGTAACAGTATTAACAAAAGAATATCATGAGGCCTTGTTTGTATTATTATGGCGGTTGGTACTTAACTCTTCGCACGTCGAGTGTACACCATGTGTACCGATAACAATAAAATTTCTATTGTGTCTGCTAATTGGACGCGCGACGAGTTAAAAGTACCACTTGAAGGCTGACTTTTTGGTCCTAAAGGCCAAATTTCAGTCATGACGGCCAACTAGCCATCGACGCGGGAGATATTATTGTGCACAAGTGTACATGTGCGCAGACACAGGTGCACTCTCTCTTCCCTCACTCTTATTGTCTGATAGGTGGGCAATCCGACACGACCGGAGAGATCAGGCGTAGGACCTGACTCTAAAAAGTATGCAAAACGATGGCTAGATGATTTTAAACAAGCACTCTCACTGAGACTGTTTTAATTCACTCTTGTTGGTAAAAGTGCCAGTTTGAGCTACAAAACTATCATTGTTACCTACAAATAACATTTTCTGACCCTAGATTGTTTTGTACTAGACCACATTTGGTACAATTTCAAGCCACATCTAAAATTAACTATGCAAGCATGTTTTTAGACCATCCATACGATTCTCTACATAATTCTGAGCTAGAAACTCACTTGGTACTAAAAGTACCACTTGAAGCCACATCTCAAATTAACTATGCAAACATCTCTACATATCATCCTCACGATTCTCTACATAATTTTGCACTAAAACTCACTTGGTACTAAAAGTACCACTCAAGCCACTTAGCTAAATAAACAGCCTTTGGTCGTATCCTCATGGTTGACGTTACTCGCTACGTTATCCAAGTACTTTTTGTATCCTCCGGCCAGTATCCCCATGAGGATGATGGCACCAACTTGCGAATTCGATTTGAATTTCGACGCGCAGTCTTCCGGATTTTCTGTGTCTAATGTGTATATCTGTAACAGAAAATAAAAGAATACTTAGTTAAGAGGGAACAAGGCGTGCATTTGTATGCCTTTTTACTTCCTGAATAATGCCTCTAGAGCAATATTTTTTTTCTGTAACCACGTCCTCATTTTCATTTTTTCAGCAACTAATTAGTAAAGAAAATATGAGCCTCTAAAAATGACAAAAAATGCCCTATTTTTACCGCCGTGATTAGAGAACTACCAGATAAATTAGAAAAGATTAAACTTAAAAAAAAAAATGTTAGGAACCGAAACATGCTCTTTCTTAAAATGTAAATGTAAAAAATAATTGAATCGGCTCAGTTTTCGAGGAGAAAAAAGGGGAATACGAAACGTCGATCTCGTCTAAATGTTTGTGATAATTTCAGTCTGAGCTGCAGCTGTCCCTATAACACACTACGGGGGCAGACTTGAGGTAAGGCGACGGCAATAGTTTCTTCAAATACCTATTTTTCAAATTCCTCGCAGGCCGCGTCCCCTCTTAAGAAGATTGATTGTTAAAAGGGGTCGCCAGAGCGGGCTTGCTATCCTTTTTGTATCAGTGTTGCTAGCTAAACATTGCTGTATCAGTGTTGTCAGCTAAACATTTCTGTATCAGTGTTGCCAGCTAAACATTTCTGTGTCAGTGTTGCCAACTAAAAATTGCTGTATAAGTGCTGCCACCGTAAAAGCAACTAAGGAAGGATTTTAGTTTTTTTATCGTGTCTATTACCTGTTGAGCCGCATGCGCAGTATAAGCGACTATAGCCAGCTGGTAAGGCAGCGTCAGCCCAAAAAGTGTGAATGTAATATCTAACTCATAGAAATATCTAGAACCTAACAATGCCACCTCTAAATATCACCTAGAGAGGTCACCTAGCAATGTGTCTTAGAAAATATGTCACATAAAATGTCACCAACAAATGTCAGTAATGTCACAACCTATAAATATCTAGTAATCTTTTATAATTACCTGTTGAGCCGCATGCGCAGTATAAGCGACTACAGCCAGCTGGTAAGGCAGCGTCAGCCCAGCGGCGTGTCCCGCGAGCGCGAGCGATGCCGAACTCACCGCCAAGCACCCGCTGAGCGCGGCCCGGGTGTGCTCGCCGAATGTAAGGGCGGTGGATTTAATGCCAACTTTCATATCGTCTTCTTTGTCCTGTGGGGGTGAAAATAGGTATTTCATTAATTCGCTTAGTGGATCTATCCTGCGTTCGCGATTTATTAGCCAAAAATGTACAGTACCCGGCGATAAATATTGCACATCGACCTTTGGAAAAAGACAAACCGCTAATTTCGGCTTCGTAGAGCGTTATCTCTGTCGCACGAAATACAAACAGTCCGGTATCTATTAGGAGCTGTTAAAACAATTATGATTTGCTTCTTTTGATAATTATTTTTATTCTTTGTATAAAATACAAAAAAAGGTAAAGGTCGATGTGCAATATTTATCGCCGGGTACTGTAAACAAATATGAGTTACTGGAAAAATAACTTTAATTCATACACAATAAAGTTCAGTTTACGCTGCAACTTCAAACATTTTTATAACTTTTTCAATAATGCTAGTCAATTTTAAATCAACTTAATTACCATTAAAATAAAGTTGATATTTGTTTAACTTGAAATAGGGTAGGGTGTGCAACACTGCGCACTTTTGCTATATCTAGCCTCTTCCTAATAATATTGGGGTCAGCTTCGAGTCTAACCGGATGCAGCTGAATACCAGTATTTTATATGGAGCGACTACCTATCTGACCTCCACAACCCAGTTACTGGGTAATACGATACCCCTTGGTAAGACTGGTTGTCAGACTTTCGGGCTTCTGACTCAAACTCAAACCATTTGTTTCAATTAAACCATTTACAGGCCCTTTTGAATTGTCAAAAAGTCGGTCAGTCAGAAATTATGAAGCTAGTTGCCCATTCCAAAGCGCAAGTACCTATGGAGAAGAACGAGCAAGAAACTCCATGGACACTATTTTAAATTATATTACTGGTTCACTGTCGAAGTAATAGCGCAGGCAGGCGATGCGATGCGACGGGGTGGGTCGGGGGAGCAAAAAATTTCACGCGGACGAAGTCGCGGGCAGAAGCTAGTGCTTATATAATCTCAACCCACCTGATGAGCATAGATAGTGTCATAGACAACAGTCCAGGCCAGCGCCCCGATATAGAGCGGCGCGCAGATCGCCAAGTCTATGGTCCCCTGTATAGCACTGAAGCCCAACAGTGCGCCCCAGTTGAACGTGGCGCCCAGGAATATTTGAGGGTAGTTCGTAAACCGCTTCGCTAGTGGGTAGGTTACTACGAGAACTGTAATAGAAACGAAAAAAAAAATAATGATAATAAATATTCATTTGAATAAACAGTATTTTGACGAAGTAAGCTGGGTGTGACTGCCTGTCTGACCTCCACAACCCAGCTATTGGCAAGAATGGTGTCAGACATAAAGACTTTAAAAGTAAAAAAATAGTACATTACTTCAGAGGCACAGTGTATTTTTCGGACCTAAAAATGGACACCTCTTTTTTATTTAACTAATCGTTTGTGTTCGTCATTTAGAACATCAGAGTAAAACTCCCGCGAGTCAGTTCTTCTTAGTTTCGGAGAAAATAAATATTAAAGTTAGTTTTTTTTTATGTGATTTTTTATAAAACCGTTAATTTCTCAATAACAGTTAGACTATATCGATTGAAACTTTAGTATGTTATGTAGCAATAAACAACATACTTAATTGCGAAGAAAATATTTCCTAATTCAACAGGAACAACGTGAATTATTTTTTTTCTGTTTTTAGGTTTTTATTTTTTTTTTGCGAGGATGTATTGGTATTCGGATTTATTTTAAATAGGAAATAGTAGATTTTACAACAAGTGCACAAAACAAACCATTTCTATCCGAGACTTTTAGCAGCCCGAGCCGAAGGCGAGGGCTGATAGTAATGTCGAGGATAGAAATGGTTTTGTGGACGAGTTATAAACTCTGCTTTTCACTTCGATTGCGAGGAAATAAAACAGTAGTATAACATAACATTTCTTTAATTAAAATTCAAAGTAAAATTAGAACAGTTTTGAATACTGAAGGAAATTATTTTTTTTTAAATCTTACGACATTGATATTAGGCTGCAGACCTATACAGCCTACTATTAAATTAATTTTGTAATAATAATTTTCTTAAATCAACTAACCTACCGTACTTGAATTAAAATTTTAATATCTATTATATCTTAAAAAAACACATAAGGCAAATAAATTAAAGTAAATATTATATAATAACAAATTCTATCTATGAACTTCTTATTGCATTTGGCTGTATGGCTCATTTTCTTTGCCTTAATATAATACATTTATGAGTAGATACGTTAATGCCCTTGTGCACAAAATTCGATTTTGTGCAGCCTATACCCTGCACAAAGAAGCACTTTCAGAGCATGAGAAGTGAAATAATTATTTATACTAATGTGCATCATACTGTTTTTTTTCACAACCGATTTCTAATATATCTAAGAGTTACTGGAGTTCAAATTTTTTTCAGATTTTTCTGTTAATTTGGTGTCTAGGGTTGTCAACTTTTTACAACACAAAAAAATAATTAAAATTAAAAATACAAGAAAAGGTAATTGGGTAAGGCTCAAAATTTTCATTTTTCAAAAATTTCCATTGTGCGACGTCGCACGACGGAATTTGAGCCTTACCCATATAGGGGTAAGACTCAAAATTTTGTGCGACGTCGCACAACGGAAATTTTTGAAAAATGAAAATTTTGAGCCTTACCAAATTAATATGTTATTTATATGTTATATTTTAAAATTATAATTCTTCTGTGACAACCCTATCAAAATAATTTAAATTTCTTTTTTTTCAGAGATATATCAAGATTCGGATTTGAAATTATTAGGGATAATGCCTAACAAAAAAAGGCACATTTTTGGTCAAAAAACTAATCCGAATAATGGTACATTTCGGAGGAAAAAAATAAAGTATGAAATTAAAAATAAAAGCTGTAACTTTATTTTCGTACAACCTTTTAGGGTGAATCTTTTTTTAAATTATACCTTATGTACATAGGAATAATATCCCCAAGAATCATTAAAATCACATACCTTTTTCATTGTAAAAGTAGGTTTCTATGGTTTTTTTGAAGTTTCAGAGTTCGCTTTTTAAAAATTTATCTCTCTGAAACTAAGAAGAACTGACTCGCGGGAGTTTTACTCTGATGTTCTAAATGACGAACACAAACGATTAGTTAAATAAAAAAGAGGTGTCCATTTTTAGGTCCGAAAAATACACTGTGAGAGGGAAGAAAGTGACAGTTCCATACCGAGATTATGGCATTTGCGCCACGAGCTTGCGAGGGGCGCAAACCATTTGAGGTATGGAACTGTACTTTATCCTGAGGGATGTATAGTGCTTTTTATTACACCTACGAGGAAAATTATGGACATAAATGCATAGAAATGTTTATATTTAGTTAAAAGTACAATTATTAAAAGTGCAGCTATTTTTTACACGACGCCTTAGTAACAAAAAATACTTAGGTACACGTTGAAGTGTATCAAAATCATACATAATCAGTCTATAATGTTCCCACTGGTGAGACACAAGCCTCCTTTCTGTTCTCAAACTCAAACCATTTATTTTCAATTAAACCATTTACAGGCACTTTTGAATTGTTAAGAAGTCTGCGTTTTATATTCAAAAATAATTTCGTTTTTAATTTTCTGTATGCACCAAGGAGGTTGGTAACTGGTAAAAAAAAAACTGTATGTGGCCAGTAACAATTTACTTGAAATTTAATTAGTAGACAGTTAAAGTCTCTTGGCAGTATGACTGCTGACAAATTAAAAAAAAAAAGAAAAACCGGGTATGTAATGGAATGTCATACATACTTCCCACCCTTGGGTCGGAAGGATTTTCATACAAACTTCCATACCTTGGGATGAAAGGATTTGAAGGGCGGGATAAAGGCGTTTCTTTCCTCTACTTGGTATAATTAGTATGTATTTTCAGAGCAGGTGTGATAAAAAGTAATTTTTATTACATCTATTCAAAAAGAGCTAGCGTATTCTTCGTAAAGAGGGACTAAAATAGCTCTTTAATCCCTAGGGACTAAAAGTGATTTAATTTTGGAACGTTTTGGAATTGGAATGTTTCATAGAGGGTGGTAAAAAGTAGTGTCCACCTCGGGAGCAACATTATTTTTTAAGCTCGAGTAACGTACTTCATGGATATACATATAGTGCATAATACTCACGCATACTACTAGCCCCCAGGACTATGCTATAGCAGTTGAGCTGTAAGAGCACCGCTAGAGCTAAGCTCAACTGCGCCGCTAGGAACACCACCGCTTGCGTCTCCGATATTGCGCCCGTTACAAGGGGACGGGTTTTAGTGCGTTCTACCTGGAAAAGAAAATGTGTGGCAGTTAGAAAATGGTTGACACGTCTCTAAGTAAGTAATAATTTATTTACCAAGGGCTGATTTTTCCAACGCATAATAAGCATAATTTTGACAGTTATTCCATACAAAAACTGTCAGTGCTTGGCCAGACTGGCAGCGCGAGGCGAGGAGCGGCGCGGGTGCGGAAACGCACGCGATCTGCCTATCCGCAGATGAGCGCGGCTTCGTTCTGAGCATTGTCGACGTGTCGGGTCCATGTTTGTCAAAATATAACATGGATGAAGAAGACTTATTTTTATTAGAAAAAAGCAACTAGTTTGAGAACCCCGGTCACCGCGCGGGCCGCCCGCGCACTCGCTGTGACCACTTGTATGAACGAGCTATGGCGTGAGTTGCCCGCGCGCTCCCTGCGCCGAGCAGCCCGCGCCCGCGTAGCCACTATGGTCGCTGAAATGAAGTTCTTATGTTTGAGTACGCCGCGCCGCGCCCACCCCGCGCCCGCCCCGCGCCCGCGTTTGCCGTCTGGCCAAGCACTCAGACGTCAATTTTATTCCACGAATAAATATTTTCTGTGGATTGAAAAATCAGCCCTGAAAGACTTAGCCTAGCCTAGAAACTAGGTAAGGAATGGGTATGGCTATTACAGTCATTACAGATGAGAAGACCCCCGTTCTTCATACTAGGAAAATCCTGTATCTTGAAGGACAGTGTACTTTTAAGAGATGAGACTCTGATGCTCTGATGCTGATACATTATATGTTATAAAAACGTTTATACAAAAAAAAAAAAACTACCGACTCCCAAAAAAAGACACTACAAAGTGAAAAATTACTTTAATTCCCGAAGTCGGTGTCGTTAGGTTCGCATTTTCGTTGTTTGCCACCGACTTCCGAAATTAAACACGCAAATTACGCTCGTCACAGTTCACAATACCTTAGCGTCGACGTCACGGTCCCAGAGATCGTTGATAGTACAGCCGGCGCCGCGCATCAGGCCGGCTCCGACTAGGAATAAGCCGGCTGTCTGCAGTGAGGAGTGGAGGGGGACTGTGCCTGCCACTGAGGCGATGGCTATTGACCATGCGCAGGGCCAATAGAGGAGGTATACTCCTGGGGAAAAAATGGCTTAAATAAGAAAAACATGGAACTAAAAGATGTCCGAAGACTAAGGGCACATTCTACCAAACTTTTACACGTAGAATAAGTCTTATCCTGAGAATAAATTTTGAATTTTTGACAGTTTTTCCATAGGTACTAGAACTGTCAGACGTCAATTTTATTCTAAGAATAAAACATGATAAGACTTTGGTAAAATCAGCCGTTAATGAAATTCAATATAATTTTCATGATACGCAGTGGAAGGCGGACTTCGAAGGTACGATTTACAATAACCGGCACGTGTTGGAGCATGGTGGAGCGCATTTTACAATGTGGCAAAGAAAATATAGTAATTAAAGTACATATTTGCCTAAATCATATCTGGAAAAAAAGTGCTACTGCAGCTTCTGGCGCTAAGTGCGCATACACACGAGCGATACGAGTCGACGGCAGAGCCAACTGCACATCCAGTGATAACATGTCGCTCGTGAGTACGGTGCTCAAATACACAAGCGGGATGTCGCCGACACGCGTCTACGGGTCAAGTCACACCGAGACGCGACGCTGCGCGCACATTTCAATAGAGCTATTCAAAATCTAACTCTATTTACTACTCGAAAAGATACACATTTCGCAACGCAGCTCGGCGCCGCGCTGCGTTTTAATAGCGGCTCAAAATCTAACTTTATTTACTACACGAAAAGATACACATTTGCACTATTGTTGCGTCGCGTCTCGGCGTGAGCTGACCCTACGCCTGCAGTTGCCTTCGTCAAAGTCACTATTCGCGACACTTTGAGCACCTCCGAAGCGAAATACGTGCCGTAATCCGCGCGGGATTCGCTTTAGTTTGGCCAGAGCTTACTCATAATATTACTGCTGGGACACTGGTCTCCTCTCTGTCAGAGTGAGTGGGCCGTAATCCACCACGCGGGCCCAGTGCGTGTTGGTAGATGTCACGTGTCATCGAATTTTTGGTTCTAGGACAAGCCGGTTTCTCACGATGTTTTCCTTCACCACTTTGAGAGCAGTGGTGGTGAATAATTTACACAGAGTAAAGAGCATGTCTGGGTTCGAATCTACACCACCACTGCTCTCCAGGCCAGAGCTTAAAGGGACTAAAATGGCTATAACTAAAGTGAGCCAATGTTTTTGCTAAACCTTGAAATCAAAGAATACTTACCAATAGGTCTATCCCATCTCGCCAACTTAATATAAGGATCAACTTTCTCCTTCCAAAACCCAGCTTTAGCTTCAATCTCATCTACATCTGGCAACACTTTACCCAACTTATCATAGACAATCTTCGGTGTTGTCGTTTCGATAACAACTTTTTGTCTATGCTGATCACTCTGTGTTGAATAAATCCTGGAGATTTCATATCTATGGTTTTGTTTTTTTAAATAAATCTGTCCGCATAGACATGAGTATGCCTTTGGTGGGTAGTCGTATATTTTTCGTTTTGCGTTGAGAGAGATTGATTTTTGTAGGAGGTTGGTTATTTGTGTAAGTTTGTACATTTTAAAACTATTGTTTAACATATTTTTGGTGGGGTTTCACAGCACTGGGTTCTGAAAATATTAAAAATTATGGTTAAAGGAAATATTTTACTGATCCTCTAAATTCTTATTGATCATCGAATGATGCACACTTTTTTAAATTAATTAACCCCTAAAAACCTTTTGCGCTTTTAAAGATGCACACTTCACACTTTTTTAACCTTTTGACCGCCACACAACAAAAAATCTAAAACATGCCCTCGGCGTCAAAGTCAGTCATGTAGTCGAACCGTGGCGTGCTGGGCACATTTTGGCTTGTCATCCTATACATGACTGTGGCGGTCAAAAGGTTAATAATGGTTAATAATGTTCTTTTTAACTTTCATTAACTAATCTAGGATTCCCTGACCAAATAGGTTAGATTAGAACTGTAGCCAACCGCAGCCGAACGAGGCGAGCAAAGTGAATGGTGGTTGCGGCAGCAGCCTGCCAGCCCTACATTCAAGTTCAAAGCAAAGTATCTCCAAGTTGCTAGGAGATACTTTGCTATTTAGTATTTTTAGGACCCCAAAATAGGAATCATTTAAGGTTCACAAAAAGAGGCTCAATCATTATATTAGCTTTCAATAAAATTTTAGGAGCACAAAAAGGTTCAATTAGATTTCGAATTGAAAAGTCGATTAACACTTCAGATTTTTTAATCTCAGTTATTGAGCAAAATATTTGTTCAAAATTGCAGCAGAAGTACAATGCAATTTTGAACAAATATTTTGCTCAATGACTGAGATTAAAAAACTGAAGTGTTAATATTTTGCTCAATCAAAATTACCAAAATTTTAAGTAAACTGCATATTTATGGCCAAATTAAATGATAAATGAATTCATTTTTATTTTATTTAATTAAAGTAATGTGTAAGCAATCTAGCAAAACATGTATTAGAGCCCTGTGTCATAAAAAAAAAAAAAAATTGGTGAGGCTTTCATCTAAGACAACCATGGTTTAAATGGTTCTAAATTGTCCATACTATCTTCGCCTTAAAGCTTTGCACCCATCTTCCAATCACCCTGTATATTGCAACAAATGAATATTGAGTTGAATCGAGTGCAATAGGAGAGTGCTATGTCCAGCAGTGCTGTAGACTGATGATGATGATGAATATCCATTAATTTCCAGAAGCATAGCAAAGGACACAGATATCTTTCATCTTAGAAAATACAAAACTACATAATATGAGGAAAAGAAACTGGTTGTAACTTTACACAAATAAGGAAAACCACAGCCAATCAACTGGTAATTTATAATATTTATCGTTCATCTACTCATAAGTAATTAAAGGTATTACGTAATAATATTTTATTTCCTATTCAATCTTCCGCCTTTGAGAGGGGCAAAAAAATATCATCAAGTCAATGATTTCAAAAGTAAGGATACGCCCATCTGAACATTTTACATAGACGTTCTTCATACAAGCAACAGTAACGCCATCTGTTATAACTCAGACGAACTACGTGAGTGCAGCGTTGCATAGGTCGACGACGTAACCTTGTACGTGCGTACTTACCTACATGTTTTTTTTTTATCACATTTTATCCTGAGTCAGTATAAGTCAGTTGCATGCCGATATCCTTTCAACTCAGAATACCAGACTCTCAAAATCCCATCTCGTTAAAATATCAGATTTCAGGCAGTCGAAATAAACATAATAATAATATTATGAGAAAAACCTAGCTAGTTTTTGCAGCAAATAGATTGCATATTGCACATTTTGCAATAAATACTGTTTGGTTTTCTTATATTACCTATTTTGTTTCATTGAAATTGTCATGACGTTGAAAAGCCTTCTCCTTAGTTTTCTACATTTTATTTATTTCATTATTAAACAAAGTGATATGATAAGTCAGAAAGGCAAACTAGAGTTACTGCACGCAGGATTCATTTCACTGTCATCATTTCAAAATCAAACACCTGGGGCTTGTAGCTGTGTAGTGGTAGTGGCTGCTGGAATTTTACAACACAGGTCTGGCCATCGCGAAAATTCCCAAACTGTTTTAGAAAAACCAACATCGTATCCTCCCATATTTGTCAATTCTATTAGCTAATGAATATAATAAAGCTTCTAAATAAATAATATCAAAACAATGTCGATATCAACGTCGCAAAAATGAGCAGAGCATACTCTTGTATTTTTATGAGGTTTGAAATAAGGCTCTTTCGTTGTTCCCTAATAATGCGACTCCAAATCTATACACGTTGAATCATTTGGAAATCTGTAATTTAAAAATTATTTGTATCGTAATGTGCTATCGCATAATGTATATTTAAACATTGTTTATATGTCGTCTCCTAATTTGGTACCAAAATTCAAAATTATTTACACTAGGTACGTTCTTAAGACAAAAATAAAACAGAAATAAAAAAATGACGTCTGTACAAGGTTACTTTGTTCACTTCGAGGAGCCATTGGCCACACAATGGCCGCCATTGTAAAATGATGATCGAATTATATAAAAATGTGTTTATTTAATAATTTAATTGCAACAAAAATAATGTAAGGTTACATTCCGATGATACGATGTCCCATGTTTCTTTTTAATCTTTGTATCGTATTTTTTGTAGCCTTTTACGACGCAACTAGGCATTTTTATGACAGGCAAATACAAGTTCTCTCTCTCGCGCGGACCACTGTCAACTGAGTCGCGTTGGCCCTAGAACCGTCATTTTAGGGCCAGCGCGTTGGTGCCATTTAGTCGCGCGGATAGCCCGGTCCTTACGCTAGTAATATATAAGTCAATGCATCAAGTCTGTTTTTCATAATAGGACATACCAACGAGCATAACCTCTTTCATTTAACATAATATTAAACAATGGACACATGACTCACCTCTGTCTTTTAAATAGTTTTGAGAAAACGACAAATAGTTCGTAATTTTTTCAAAACAATTCACTTTTTACGGTAATTTATTACCAAATCGAATCATAATGTTTTTCAAAGGTTAATGTCAGATTCAAGGACATGTAATTATGTTTGGTGCGACGCAGAGAATTAGAATTAAATATAGTTTGTGCAACGTTAGTAGATGTTTTCATACTATTTGAAGTAGTAATTAATTAAATAAATAAAAATCAAGAAATAAAATCAATTTGCCGCACATGTCACTTCACATTGACAACTGTCAACTTGACTTGACAATGCAATTGTGTTTTTTTTTACATGAACTCGTTTAGAAATTTTGTTTAGTTTTTCATAAAGCCGGCTCTAGTCTATTGACCCTTGCTGTAAACTACAAATCACCCACAAATATAACAAACATGCGCGATGACTACTCATCGGCAACTTGTGCACAAAAACCTAAACTCGATCGTAAAAGCGACGGCCGCCAGCCGCCGGCCGGCGCGGCGGCGGCGCGGTGGCACAGATTGGCAGCAAGTGCACAGCACTGACGAATTGAAATTGACCCCTTTACAACAGTTAAGCACGCCTATCATAATTATTCATTCAATCAGCTGGCATGACATAAAATTATGAGCACAACAGCACAAGACAGAGTCTCAAAGACGTGTTAGCAGTCTCGGCCGCCCTAGCCCGTTGCCGTTTAGTAGTAGCCACCCCTACTAAACCGCCTAGGGAGTAGGGTTCCTTTATAGTTACTTTACTCTTTGGCCTAGGGTGGTCGAGACTGTTTACTCCGTCTCGGTCCAAGGTAATGGTTTTTCAAGTTTTGGCATTTTATTCAATCTACGTTGTCAGAGATTTAAGTAAATACTTTCCGTACGGAGCAATTCACGTCAAAATCCTTGTCAAAAAAAAAAAAAACAATATCGGGTTCGGGACTTCGAAGAGTGATTCGGACTGAGAAAATTGGAAAAACACAAAATTATTCTCATTTTATTAGTTAAAATAAATTGTTATCTAACTTAAACTGCTCCGATAGTGCAATACTAACTTACGCCTGCGTTTTTATAGTCACAAAACTTTACAAACAAAGGTAAATTCTTAATTCAATTATGAGGGTGTGTTATTTATTATCCCCTTACTAAACGTATTAAATCAGATGAATAGTTACATACTGATTTCTCTATTTGAGTCGTTAGTAATAATTTGACTTACGAAAGAAGAAGACAAAGCGTTGTGTAGATATACACAGACGATAGACAACGTTTGTTAGTAAGAGGGTAAGAATATTATTTTACCGGAATCGATGACAAGATTTTCTACTTTCCATGTAGGTACAGACGCCAGCACACCAAGCTACCCGAAACTATCAAATGTTCCCAATTAAGTTTGAACCAAATGCTTTAGCGATAAAGTTGAAAATCTATTAAGTAAAGAAATTTCACAGATTGTAGTAGCTTGATGTGCTGGCGTCTGTACATGGAAACTATCAAGAACCAATATAATAAATGTTAAGCATCTTTGATAATACGAAGGTCGGAGGGACGGCTATAACGCCGCAACTTGGTGAAAGCTTAAATCCAGCACTAAACTATCTTAGTTTCATTCGTTTTGTCAGGAATTTCTTAGTAGCAGCGTAGAGTTTGGATTTGTATGCGATTTAGGTACAGACGCCAGCACATCAAGCTACTACAATCTGTCAAATTACTTTAACAGATTTTCAACTTTATCGCTACACCATAAGTTTAGAAGTTCATTGGGAAAATTTGACAGTTTTGGGTAGCTTGATGTGCTGGCGTCTGTACATGGGTCTACAAGGCCTATTATTACATTACACGATTTCTCGGGCCCTGTCTGTTGTGTGCCCTGCCTAACAGTTAGGGCACAGGTTATTACACTTATGCTGAAAATCGCTTTCTGTCGTAATTCACTCCCAGTTGTTTGTCGAACGTGGAAACCTTTGCAGGTCTAGCATTATGGTGCTGACTTTATCTAAATATCAAAATATTGGCTCCGTTTCCCAGTCTGTTATTACAAGGGTTTTTACGTTACGAGTGTATGTATGTATATTTCTTTGGCACGCTCTGTAGCCTAAACGGCTTGATCAAAATCGATCACGCCGTAAAACCGCCGAACTGAAATCAGCTTGAGAGGTACTGTTAGATTTTTCATAATTGTGAAGGTGACACTGGGTATATCAAATCTGAAAAAAAATTAAAATGGCTGATTTTTGATGCAAATGTCCTGAAAAAAATTTTTTTTTTCTCAAATCCTATCAAGTAGGTTATCAAAATAAAGGGTTTTTGAAGGTGATTACAAAAATACATATATACAACTTATATGGTTAAAAGTAATTCGAAGTGACAAATCATAAAAAAACACATACCAAGAACTAAATCCTCTGCAAAATCTTTCACATTTTTGTAAACTAAAAAGATGGAAATAAAAAACAGTTATTAAAAAAAATAAAAAATCCGACAGCAATAAAAAACTTAATTTAAAAAAATTTAAAAGCTAAAAACAAGACCATTTTAAATTAAATAAAAGCAGGCGGGAACCATACCATTTTTATGGGAATATTAGTTTTTTTTTCTGTTATGGAAATATTTGTACGCCGATACTTACGGCTAAACATGATTGGACTCAAACTATATAATATCTTGCATGCTCTTGTATGTATACAATGTTTAACAAATAAAGAAATCTTATCTTATCTTATCTTATTATATTTTCAAATTCAAATGGGGTCCCATGGGGCTTGTTTTTAGCTTTTTAGTTTTATAACTTAAGTTTTTACCGCTGTCGGGTTTTCTATTTTTTTAATAACTTTTTTGGTCTTTAAAGTTAGTGTTTAATACTCATAATATCAATATACTTACAATTAATATTTTGACCATGCTTACACTGTTTTTTTTTTAATTTATTTTTGTATGATTTTAGTTACGTAATTGACATTATTTTTATTGGAAGATACAATTCAAAATCTTCCTTGTCTAAGTCAATTTTATCTGAATGCATTGATGTGAATTGTAATTAAATTGTAATGCCTTACCAGTAAATTACCTAGTTTGTTTCAGTCTTTCTTCTCAGACTAGTCAAACTGTTTTTTAAGCCAATTTACAGAAATAAATATTATTCACTAGCAGTGCCCAGCGGTTTCACCCGCATAAATTCCCATCCCAAGGGAATATCGGAATAAAAACTATCCCGTGTCCTTTACCGCGACTCAAACTATGTCTATACCAACCTTCATCTGAATTGGTTCAGCGGTTTAAGCGTAAAGAGGTGACAGACAGACAGACACACTTTCGCATTTATAATATTAGTATGGATTCATTCATCATTCATTCTATGACTACTATTCATATTTATATTTTTGTTTTTTTTTTTTACAGGTAATCTGTGAAAGCAGTACATATAATAGAAGTTCGCACATCACAGTAAGGCAAGCAAACCTCGGACCAAGTCTTCACATAAAGATTTGACGATGAAGGAGAAAGCTAAAAAGAAGGGTGCCAAGTCTAAACCTAATCGAAAATTATTTGTTTATTCATGTCCACATTGTCGTAAGGTAAGAAAGAATTCTGATTTCATTTTGATTGCTTTTATTTATTACAAAGAAGGGCGTTTTCATCAAATGAATGTTTATATCATAAGCATCAATTTTTAACCGACTTCTAAAAAGGAGGAGGTTCTCAATTCAGATGTTTCTATTTTTTTTTTGTGTATGTTCGGGCATAACTCCACCGTAAACAGACGGATTTGCAAATATTTTTTTTTTGTTCGAAAGGGCTTTATTCCGAAATGTTTCCATTTAAATTTCGTAAAGATCTGATGATGAGTTTCGGAGACTTCAATTAATGCCAGCAAATCAACCGCGATTGCTGCTATAGCATATGTATGCATTGTTTACGCAATCACAACATAACATCACGCCTGTACCCTTTAAAGGGTAAGGCAGATGTGTTCAATAGCTTTCTGTCACTGATATTCACATAGCAAGTAGTGTTATATGAATTTGTTTGGGGTAGGTAGGTACAACTAAAAAGTGAAAACTAAAAAAATGTTTTGTAAAAAAGTTTTTTATTATGAGCAGAAGGCTGTGGAATACCGGGTTAAAGAGTTGTCAGACCTGCAAGTACCATGTAAACGTATTAGTTTATGATGCTAATGTTCACTGCAGTTCTCAATAATATTAGTTATTGACTTATAACATTACCATGTTAACGTCACAACATCACATTATTATTATTTGGCTTATGCCATAAGCCTTATGGCGAAGTAATAACAGTCGATCAGGTTAAGCGGCACTTGCCGCGGTTGGTCCCTGGATGGGTGACAATTTTCACATACCAAGACCCCTCCGTGGCTCGGAAAGCACGTTAAGCCGTTGGTCGACTCTAACCAGGTCCAGGTGGTCCAGGTTGGTTGGTGTTGGCAGTTCTAATGAGATCCAAGAATGACAGGCCGTCATATTCTTGGATGGAAGATAGTGTCGGCTTCCAGCCTAACCGTATTCACTTATGCAGCTGAGTACCAATATTTCACTTGGAGCGACTGCATATCTGACTGTCTGACCTCCACAACCCAGTTACTGGGTAATACGAAAACCCTTTGGTCAGACTGGTTGTCAGCCTTTCGGGCTTTTGACGACCCGTATCGACCGTCAAAGATCCACGCATGACAGCCGAGACCAACGGCCTAACGTCTAGCGGACGATTATTATTACTAGCTCGCGACTTCGTCCGCGAGAGATTTCGGCCCCCGACCCACCACGTCGTATCCTATTTTGCCCGGCTCCTAAGGGTCGTAGCGTGATGTTAGATAGCTTATTTTTTTATACCCTTCCTCAAGAATTGGGCTATCAAATGCAAAAATAATTATTTAAATCCGACTGGTAGTTCCAGAGATTAGCGCGTTCAAACAAACAAACAAGCTCTAGCTTTATTATTAAAGCTTGTTTGTATAGATTACTAGCAGCGCCCCGCGGTTTCACCGTATGTCCTTTCCCGGGGCTCAAACTATGTCTATACCAAATTTCATCCAAATCGGTTCAGCGGTTTAAGCGTGAAGAGGTAACAGACAGACAGACAGACTTTCGTCGCATTTATAATATTAAGTATGGATCTATTCTGCTAACAACAACTCTCCCCTTCTAGAACTTCGACAACTCCTCAAACTGGCTCAGCCACGTCAAGCTCCATTCAACCGAGGAGCCGTACCACTGCGACATGTGTGACTACAAGTGTAAGGTCCAGAAGTACCTCACGCGTCACGTGAAGAAGACACACACCAAGCCAACCGGCCATCAGTGTCCTGTGTGCGGGAAGTGCTTCCATTTTGATTGTAACCTGCGCGATCACATGAGAGTGCACACTGGTATGTATTATGATCACAGATATAGATAGACTAGCTTCTGCCCGCGACTTCGTCCGCGTGAAATGTCTTGTTACTCCGACCCACCCCGTCGCATCGCATCGCCTGCCCGCGCTATTACTTCGTTTTTGCTTAGCGTTCTTTCTGACTTTTTTCTTTTTGCTCGGCTCCTGAAGGTCATAGCGTGTTAAATAGCCTTCCTTAAGAATTGGGCTATAAAATGCAAAAAGAATTTTTCAAATCCGACTGGTAGTTCCAGAGATTAGCGCGTTCAACCAGCCAAACAAACAAACAAACAAACAAACTCTTCAGCTTTATAATCACAGATATAGATAGATGTAGGTTACGCAAGTATCACGATCTGTACAGTACCCGGCGATAAATATTGTACATCGACCTTTGGAAAGAGACAATCGGCTAATTTCGGCTTCGTAGAGCGTTATCTCTGTCGCACGAAATAAAAACAGTTCGGTATCTATTAGGAGCTGTTAAAACAATTATGATTTGCTTCTTTTGATAATTATTTTTATTCTTTGTATAGAATACAAAAAAGAGGTAAAGGTCGATGTGCAATATTTATCGCCGGGTACTGTATGAAAATCAAGCGTGCCATTTTTTGACTACCTACTATGACGTCACAAGCACTATTTAGTGATGGGAAAATCAAATCGATACAAAGACGCCGCCGCGTGCGGCACCCGTCTCGCTCCCCCCCCCCCGGGCCTAGCGCCACCGCTCACGCTCACCCAGCCAGCAGTACTCAGGACTGAGCACGAAAGTGTTGGCTTACGATTTTTGTACGTAAGCTGGTGAGATTTTTGGCACGCGAAGTAGTGGCTCTTGCGTTATCTAGGTGTATCTATATCTGTGATTAAGGTCTTATTTAACATAACATTAAAAAAAAGTTGCGCTTGCTATCTAATGGGTTTCTCGTCTTAAATCAAATATTATCCTAACTATATCTAAAAAAAAAATTCAAAAATAGAATCTAATCTAATTTAATCTATGTTATTTAATTCATTGTAATCAGTTTATGCTTTAACAGTTTATTTTTATTATCATTTTTTTTTCTCAATCCACATATTATGTTAATTGTTTTATTATCTGCGCATAATGTAGTGCATGCTGTGCTTTTCTGTAAGTGATGAGGCGCTTAGACTTAAGTTTGCAATGTACAAATTATAAAGTAACAGTGTACTCATTGTTGAAAAGCCTAATAAATAAATAATCGTTTAAATAAATAAATAATCGTTTATTTCTTAATTCAAAATTACAATATGGAATAAATAAATAAACATCAGACCTGTATTCCCCAATGGGGTAGACAGAAGTTTTTAGTAAATCCACGTGACGTGAAAACCTCACAAGTGTAAAAGAAGTAACTTTTCAGGAGGAAGAAAGAACTGCGTGCTGTAAAATTTTTGTACGGCGTCTTCTATGTTTTTTTTACCGACTTCGAAAATGGAGGTTCTATATTCTTATTAATTAATATGGAAATTTAACCCTCTTTTATATCCAGAACTGTTCGATACTATAAGATTCTCCGAAATGTATAAAATGCTACTTACATTCCTGAGGTTTTCACTCTAAGGCGACGATAAGCAGGATACAAAGGTAATAGTAATAGGAGAGTAATAAGTATAGGTAATAGGATAAAAGGTAATAGTTAGAACATTTTTGAAATGTCTTATTTAAAAAAGATAACTGGAAATCTCTGTATCTATGGAAAATTTAAAATCGGTCTAATTTGGCTGTAACACTATTTTTCGAAAATGTTCTCTGCTAACTTTTTAGACCTTTGTATCATCTTGCATATGCGTACCTATGAAGTTTCATTAAAATCGGTACATTAATTTCGAAAAATAAGGGCTTGAAAGTTTGTATGAAATGCCGTACGACGTAAACGCTCTTATGAGAGGACCAGTCCGACGGCGGCTCACACCGAGAATTGGAATCGAGTTAATTATCGTTTTTTGTGTATGCACGTGTTTCTGCGACAAATAAACGTATTTTTCTTTCATAATAATAATATCTTTATTTCTCAAAAATACAGATAGAGAACCTTTACATTAAAACATTTGGATGCTGCAGAAATCTGTACACAATGGATTAATCTCTGTCTCTTAAACTAGGGTATTCTGTATCTTAAGAGAGAGTGATTCGCAATGAGGTTCCAATTGATATTATGTATGAGTGGACTGTGTCATATTACCTTCAGAAGGGAAAAAAAGAAAAGAAAAATTCTTTCTTATTCTATGTTGTTATTTTCAGGTGAAAAGCCGTTTAAATGCAATGTGTGCGACAAGGCGTTCAATTCTCGCTACTCTCTTAGCGGACACAAGATGATACATACTGGTAAGTTTTAATAAATCTATAGCAACACTTTACACTAAAGACTATTGAAATCTTATGTTTCAAATTAATATTATTTCAAGTTAAACAAATGATCATCTGCCTAGCCTTTTCCCCAACTATGTTGGGGTCGGCTTCCAGTCTAACCAGGTGCAGCCGAGTACCATTATTTTACATGGAGCGACTGCCTATCTGACCTCCACAACCCAGTTATTGGGTAATACGAAACCCCTTGGTAAGTGCGGCTTGGTACGTGACGATGGGAAGAGACCCGACGGCATGACGTTGTTGCGTTGGAAGGTGGGTAGGCCTCTGGTGTGGGACGCAACGTGTGTCGATACACTTGCGCCATCTCATGTTCCTAGCACGGCGGGCTGTGCTGGCGCCGCTGCTGCGGCTGCTGAGACCTTATGGGCAACTACAGCTTTGAGCCGTTTGGGGTCGAAACGCTCGGGTCATGGAACCCGAGTGCGCGTCTCCTTTTTAAGGAAATTTCTCGCCGACTTGTCGACGCTTCACGTGCTGGTTCGGGCTGGGTCGTTCTTTAGCCAAAGAATTAGCATTGCCATTCAACGTGGCAATGCTGCCAGTCTTCTGGGCACGTTTCCGGATGACAGCGATGCGGACGAGTACTTCGACGCCTGAGTGTCCTTTGTTTTTGTATTTATTTGTATCGTAAGTTAGTTAGTAATTTAATTTAGTATCTAGTGTAAATAGTTTGTATTTACTTTTGATTAATCTTAAATATGATTGATAAATATATTAAAATTATTATATCAGTATTTTTCTAGTAAAATATAATTCTTTCTAAATATTCTGTCTGCATGGAACTGGCCAGACAGTCTTCCGGTTTCACACACTGGCCTTGGTTTTCGACAAATCTGAAAGAATATATACAATTATAAAGGTACTCATTTTCTGTTTGAACAGGACCCTGCCTTGTTAGACTCACATCATATGATCATATTATCGTAATAACATATTACGTAACCCTTTATTTATAAACGTTACTTAAGGGGCTTACATGACCAAAAGCGTGGTCACTGTCGGACTGCATAGCAAAGAAAGAGAAGCGCGATGACACAACGCTGGTAAATATAATTATTAAAATAATTAAAATGCAAATTACAAAAAAAAAAAATTGCAATAAAAAAAATAGAATCCCTATGTATTTTACTGTGTGTACATAAATTATAAAATAAATAAATAAATATAGAAAAAACAAATTAATAGCAATTATTTAATTACAAAAAAAAAAAACACTGGCACTCCGGTAGTGCCGACAGAAGTGAAAACTTGAACAATTACGAGTGTATTTTGTGAATCGTCTTATAAACAAAACACGCGTGTTAAGGTGTGTTCCTTATTTTATAGGGTTTTTTGCAAATCAGGTATGATGACCAAAGTGACTGGTTTATTCTTCTCGTGAAAGGAATTTATTCAGATTTACAAATAAGCACACAGGATAGACTTCAGTTCGTGGTGTTGGTCGCGGCAGTGCTTCGTTAATCATTTCTAAAGTGGTAACTAGATAAACTAATAAGGAGCCTGTATGAAATTTTACACAATGTTACCTTTGTTCGATTACCATAATGTTTGCAGAGGCGTATTAGAAGAGGACGTAGATGGTACGATTGATATTAGTTACATTTTTACATACTATTGGCCTTGTACATAAAATGTATTTGAGCTCGTCGTCAGTTATATATCCGTGGTTCAGCGCCATCTCGTCGTTGTTGGATGAACTACGTAGTTAGTACGCGAGGCCCTCGTAGTTCTTCCCGATGTGCATAGATGGCGCTGTCCTCAACAACGCGCGTCTTACGTTTTACGTCTTACGAATTTTCGATCAGGGTCACGTGACCTGACGCGAGTTTAGAAGTTTTTACCCATTCCAAAAAAAGTACACAGCGCCGCTAAAGAAGTTTTCACTTCAAAAATTATTGTTAGGACTGAAAAATTAAAACAGTAGTGTTTTAGTTTGTTGCTTGTAGAATAATCTGACAAAAAATCAGAATGATTGTATGTATATTAATTAGTATGGTTTTTATTGTAAAAAGAAAGTTTTTAGAGATATCTTCATGATTTATTTCTATCGTATCAAATTAGTTGTATTATGTTTTCAACACACTATCTACCTAGCATATATCCTGAAGAATATCATATATTTTTCTGATTTTGTTTACTGTAGTCGATCATATACTTTTATTGTTTTTAAAACTTGCGTTTTTTGCGTTTAGGTCCTGTAAGCCCCTTAAAGTTAAGAGACGCTTAAACGTCAAAAAACGTATGCTTAAACTGTCGCTAATAATTAACTTAACGTTATGCAACGTTTATAAATAAACCCCTTTATGTTTGGACTTTAAAAAGAGACCATGACCTCTGAGTTTGTTTTGCAATTTCTTCTCACGGAGCAGTCAGCTAGGAAATGCCGCCACGAGCTCCTCATCTTTTAAAAACTAAATGGCTAGTTTAAGTGTCTAAACACACTATGCCGAAAGTACGCGACCGAAGTTCGGCATGATTACGCCTGTAATGCTATTTGAATTACTGACGACGCATTATGCCGAAATTACGTTGCGTTATAGCGTACAGCCGAACTACGGTCGGGCGTAAGTTCGGCGGCAATTCGGCTTCAACGTATTCTGTAGAGCACACATTATACGCGACCGAAGTTCGGTTCGATTGCCGAAGAAGATCCGGGGCGGGGAGCAGCGGGAGGCAGGCATGCCCGCGCCCCGCGTGTGCGCAACTGAATTTCTGCCGCGTAAGTTCGGCACTTATGCTGTGTCATATCAGCCGAATACATCGGAACGTAAAATCAGCCGTGGAACTTCGGTCGCGTACCTTTGGCATAGTGTGTTTGGACACTAAAAGATAAGGGATTCTTAGCTAAATGATAATAGTTGCATGAGTCGATCGAAGTTAAAGCTATGCTTGCCCCGGTCGGTTCACGGATGGGTGACACATCGAGACCCCTCCGTACAATGCGTGCCACGAAAGATGAGACTTGACCCCGCCTCCCCCGCTCTTCCCGCCGCCCCTATGACGTCCGGTCCCGTCCCGCACTCAGACCTCATACCGCTAAAGATACCTAAAATCGTGTTCTGCGCAAGTCAAACCACGTGGTGTGTCAAGTCTCATCTTTCGTGGCACGCATTGTACCTCGGAAAGGACGTTAACCCGTTGGTCTAGGCTGTCATTCGTTAATCTTTGACAGTTGTTACTGGTAGTCATAAGCCCAAAAAGTCTCGACTACCAGTCTTACCAAGGGCATCGTATTACCCAGTTACTGGGTTGTGGCGGTCTGATAGCACGTCGCTCACTCTAGTGTGCCACAGACACACTAGAGTGCCTCTGACACTCAAGGCATAGACAAGTAATGAGGTTACGTCTGGCGCAGATTGAAAAATATTTATTTTTTATTTGCTATTATTTACATACTATTTATTTATTTCTGTAACTGCCCGTGACATCACAGCGGGCCCTATCAGAATACCAGCGCTGCAACATTTATTTTTTAAATGTCGTAGCATCATACTGAGATAGGAGCCTTTTGGCCTCGTATAGGACTTTCTGTTTCATTTTCCTTTTGTTACTTTTTTTTATATATAACTTGGTTTTTTATTTGGCTGTGTTTAGTTTGTGATCTTCCTGTACGAATCGCAATAAATACTTTTTCTTTCTTTCTTTCTCACATGTAAAATACTGGTATTCAGTTGCATCCGGTTAGTTGGAAGCCGACCACAAAATAGTTGGGAAAAGTTTATGAAAAGATAGGACGCGTGTAAATCTACTTACAGAAATAAATATCATTTACTAGCAGTGCCCTGCGTTTTAACCCGCGTAAGTGTCGATTCCGTGGGAATATCGAGATAAAAACTATCCTATGTCCTTTCCCGGGACTCAAACTATCTCTATACCAAAATTCATCTAAATCGGTTCAGTGATTTAAGTGTGAAGAGGTAACAGACAGACACACTTTCGCATGTATAATATTACTAGCAGTGCCCCGCGGTTCCACCCGCATAAGTGTCTATCCCGCTCGTAAGACACGTGGCGCCATCTATTATCATAATAACGTTATTGTTGTTTTCCTCGGGAACAGCACTTTTTTTCGGGATGAAAGGTACCCTATGCCCGTTTCTGTACACCTGACAACGTATATATAAATTTTCAGGATGATCGGTTCAGTGGTTTAGGCGTGAAAAGGTAACAAACAAACAAACTTACTTTCGCATTTATAATATTAGTTAGGTTAATATGGATTAAACATACCCATTTTTACAAAAACATCCTGGCTGGTAAATATTGAAACAGTTTTTGGACTGTAGTTTGATTATCCGATCACCCATACTTTGGGTCTTGTGGTACTTCAATACTCTTCTTAAATATGCTAGAAGTGCCTTGTAGTCAACCACGCCGTACCGGAGGTTAGAATTCCTTTCTAATTTTTGTAGAATTATCTGGAAAGAATATAGCATCATGCCTGTTTCCTTCGAAGGGGTGGAAAAAAATTGTAGTTTAAAAAAACATGCCTTTAACTTTATTGGACTCGTCAAAACAAATGATATGAACCCAAACTTGAGGGGTTTACTAGTAGCCACTGAAGAGTTCCACTATCCACCTTCTGGCTCCATCACCAGACCCTCGTTACCAAGCCCAATCTATTTGACTCGTCAAAACAAATGATATGAGCCCAAACTCTAGGGGTTTACTAGTAGCCACTGAAGAGTTCCACTATCCACCTTCTGGCTCCATCACCAGACCCTCGTTACCAAGCCCAATCTATTTGACGGCCCGCTGCCTCTCACAGAGAGATGGCCTGTGTCCCAGCAGTGATAACATTAAGAGTAAAGTCGCGAGCTCGAACTTGCTGGTGGTCATGGCCAAAAAGCTCGCTGTCTCACCTGGCTTCGTGTCCGACAGAGATAGTGTCAGTGATGAGCAGTAAGCCGCTAGTCTACACGAACAACGTCTAGTTCTCACACACAGAAACACCGTTCCGAACTGATTGGCGAGTAAAAAAAATTGAAAAGTGCTTCGGAAAATTGAGTTTTATGAAAAATCCACTGCATAAATAGACGGAATTGCAATTTTTTTTTTTTGTTGGAAAGGCTTTATCCCGAAACGGTCCCATTTAAATTTCGTAAAGATCTGATGATGAGTTTCGAAGACAGACGACGGAACTCTTCAATAAATGCCAGCAAATCAACCGCAATTACTGCTATAGCATATGTATACAGTGTTTACGCAATCACACAACATAACATCACGCCTGTACCCTTTAAAGGGTTAGGCAGCTGATGTATTCAATAGCTGTCACTGATATTCACATAGCAAGTAGTGTTATATGAATTTGTTTGGGGTAGGTAGGTAAAACTTAAAAATGAAACATAAAAAAAAATTTACAAAAAAAAAAACAATCGACTTCACTTTGTAGTGTTTTTTTGGAAGTCGGTTGTTTTTTACTATTCTGTTTCCGCACAGACAAAATTAATAATAAGTCAAAACGATATCACGTTTAACTTTGGATGCACAATGTCTTACAGTGGAGTAACACTCTCCCGAAATTTGTATGGAGAAAATATCGACTAGTGTCACTATAAAGGCTGATATAGAAGGACAGCAAAATCACGATGACGACTGCTTTACTCACCCCAGCCGTTTCTTCATCAAACGGATACTTAGGATCAGCAAACACATTCAAAAATTTTGTAAATTTTTCTAAAGCATTTGAGTTCTTGTTCAGTTTTCGGGTACATTTTACATTAACAATCTTTTTATACAAATCTTTTGCCGCCATATTAGAACATGTTTTGTTGAATTCAGCTGTCATTTTTCCCGCTTCTATTTTCAAAGCGTGTTCGAAATTCTCGTTGGATAGTAGTCTATGGTATGTCTGGTAGAGTTTGATATGTTTTCTCGTGTCGTGGTGTAAGAGATTTGTACTCTTGCCATAGATATTATCTTGGAGCTCTTGGCCTAAGAGATAGAGATCCGCTGCCGAC
This sequence comes from Luperina nickerlii, assembly GCA_963855955.1. NCBI lineage: Eukaryota > Metazoa > Arthropoda > Insecta > Lepidoptera > Noctuidae > Luperina > Luperina nickerlii. The sequence continues at coordinate 2,305,574 of OY979691.1, read as the reverse complement.
ATGTTTAATTGTTTTTGGTCTCTGTTGTTGATAAGGTATCGGTAATCTTTGAATCTTAATCTGAAAATTTAAATTCGATGTACTATAAGTACTTACAGTAAAGTGAGACTATGGTAATATATTATAAACCAACCTTTAGTGGTACGACATAAAGGCGCTGTCAATTTCAAGTTGAATGAGCGTGCGGTTGACGGTATATAAAAAATATAAACAGAGATTTCTTTAGAATAAAAATCACCTTTGTACGTTATTTTTGGGGTTCCGTACCCTTTGGGTAAAAACGGGACCCTATTACTAAGACTCCACTGTCCGCCTGTCACCAGGCTGTATCTCATGAACCGTGATAGCTAGACAGTTGATGCTTTTACAGATGATGTATTACTGTTGCCGCTATAACAACAAATACTAAAAATACAAAAAAATAAATATTTAAGGGGGGCTCCCATACAACAAACGTGTTTTTTTTTTACGGCGTTTTTGCCTTGTGGTACGGAACCCGTCGTGTACGAGTCCGACTCGCACTTGACCAGTTTTTTTTTTCTGTTCCTTTCTTGTCTGTTTATATAGGGTGTCCAATGTGTGTGGTGGTTTAATTGAAATAAATGTTTTGAGTTTGAGTTTTTGACATCCTTTATGTGTGTGTATAAATCACACTAATATTATAAAGGCGAAAGTGTGTAGAGTGTGTTTGTTTGTTACATCTTCACACACAAACGGGCTAGACCAATTTTTATAAAATTTGCTATGGAGGTAGCTGACACCCCGGATTAACACATAGGATACTTTTTATTCCGATATTCCCACGGAATCGAGACTTATGCGGGTGAAACCGCGGGGCGGTGCTAGTCGTTTTTATAAACAAAACACGCGCGGTGTCGCTTACGGTAACAATGGCGCCAGTTTAATGGTTGTTTCCCATCTCAAAAAACGACCAACGCGCCTAAAGAAGATTTCACTTCAAAAACAGGAGAGCAATGCTGGCCCAGTGGTAACGACCCCGACTTACGAGTTGTAGGTCGTAGGTTCGAACCCAGACAGACGCTTTACTTTGTGTAAATTATTCCATCACCACTGCTCTCAAAATGGTGAAGGAAAACATCGTGAGGAAACCGGCATGTCCTAGAACCAAAAACGATGATGGGCATTTTTGTATGGAGCCTGGCCTGATGACCAATAGAGTTCTAATGAGATCTATGAATGACAGCCGGGACCAACGGCTTAACGTGCTTCCGGGGCACGGAGAGGTCTTGGTATGTAAAAATGGTCACCCATCCAGGGACCAACCGCAGCAAGTGCAGCTTAACCTGATCGATCATCATAAAAAAATCGGCTTGTGTCTCTCGTCGTCTCTGTCACTCAAACCTGCGTGTAGAGTCTTTTTCAATAGCTCGATGTGTCATCTTAATTCTTAACGACCGAGTACTCACCTATCCACGGCCGATTTAATAGTACTGCATGTGATGGGACATGACGGTCCTAAAGGCTTCCACAATAGTGCGTTATTGTCTTCGCAGAAGACTCTGGCTTCTGTGAATCAAATAAAAAAAAAATAGGGTTCCTCACTCAAAGGGTAGAAACGGGACCCTATTACTAAGACTCCACTGTCCGTCTGTCTGTCTGTCACCAGGCTGTATCTCATAAACCGTGATAGCTAGACAGTTGAAATTTTCACAGATGTTGTATTTCTGTTGCCGCTATAACAACAAATAATAAAAACAGAATAAAATAAATATTTAAGGGGGGCTCCCATACAACAAACGTGTTTTTTTCGGCGTTTTTGCCTTGTGGTACGGAACCCTTCGTGTGAGAATCCGACTCGCACTTGGCCAGTTTTTTTTACTCACTATTGGCTTCAGCACGCTCGAAAATCATGAAAACTATTTCTCTCTCTCTATGTGTCTCTTTCTATTATACACCTATAACTAGCTTCTGCCTGTGACTTCATCCGCGTGAAATTTTTGACCTTACCCCCATTCACCCTCTTAGGGGTGGAATTTCGAAAAACCCTTTCTTAGTGGATACCTACTCTTCACAAAGAACACACCCTCTAAATTTCATGTCTCTAGGACCAGCGGTTTAGGCTGTGCGTTGATATACCAGTCAGTCAGGACTTTGAATTTTGTATGTATGGATAGATATTTTTCGTAGGTTACTTAAAAACAGGTCGATATTCCACTTTTCTATGAAACAGCTGATTTTGCAAATCCACTTTTACACATAGGTATCCATCCTTCAACAGAACTCGGCAACGGAACTATGACCTGAGAACCTACCCCAAGTTTACTAAACAAAAAACAAAGAAAATGACAGAGACGTCTTTACAGCAGACCTTGATTTTATGAAAAACAGTGGCACTCCGGGAGTGCCGATAGAAGTGAAAACAAAACACAAACTGAATACGTTGCCATTACTCACTGACATATCGGATATACATTGAAACCGAGGACAGCCGAACACAAAAAAAAAACAATCAATTTATACAGTATAATCCGAAGCGGGTATTTTTTTAATCGTCTTGTATTCAAAACACGCGCGGTGTCGCTTACGGTAACAGTGGCGCGAGTTCAATGGTTTTTTCCCATCTCAAAAAATGCCCAACGCGCCTAAAGAAATTTTCATTTAATAAAAACTTACCTGTAAATAAAATTTTGAACATCAAAACGAGAACTAACAACATTTTCTGGACGTTCACTCACATACTTTTAAAGCTAAAATGCCGGCCATCGCAACAGTAATGGCTATAAAATGTTAATTCGACAATTAAGTACGGAAAGGGTAATTAGTACTAAGCAGGGACTTGAAAACGAAATGAATTTCGTTCCTTTACCACTAACTAGCTTCTGCCCGCGACTTTGTCCGCGTGAAATTTCTTGTTCCCCCGACCTACCCTATTGCACCACTTCGTTTTCTCTTAGCGTTCTTTCCGACTCTTTTTGCTCGGCTCCTAAAGGTCATAGCGTGATGTTAAATAGCCTATAGCCTTCCTCAAGAATTGGGCTATCAAATGCAAAAAGAATTTTTCAAATCCGACTGGTAGTTCCAGAGATTAGCGCGTTCAACCAAACAAACTCTTCAGCTTTATAATATTAGTATAGATGTTGTCGTATAACGTTCCAAAACTTGTAACGATACTAAAACCTAAAAATATCAATAACGTTACAAAGAAAAACGTTATACAATATCATTTTCGTAGAACAATATTATAAGCAACGTTATAGGTATCAGTAACATTAAGCTTATCTGTTTGTAATAAACGTTACAGGTGAAACGTTACAGATTCATTTGTAACGTTATTCTTCATACGTTTTCGTCATCTTTTATGTCATGAAGCTGGCAAAGAGTATCGAAATGAATAATGTTATTATATCGATAAACTAATAACGATATATTGATAATATTGTTAGTGAACATTGTAAGATTTCGTTCCGTTTGTCCGTTATAGCCAAGGAATTAATTTTGGTACGATCCTGGTGGAACGGTACAAATTATCAGTACCGGTATTGCGCGTAACGTTATTTTGAGTAACGTTTCAAGTGCCTGGTACTAAGTAAGATTATGTAAAGATTGAATAATTTTTGGTATGGTGATAAAATCGCCCTATTTTATTTTCTGGTCCACAATAACAGCGCAGATTTTAAGTTGACTTTTAGAACATTTTCGAAATGTCTTATTTAAAAAAATATAACTGGAAATCTCTGTTTCTATGGAGAATTTAAAATCGGTCTAATTTGGCTGTCACACTATTTTTCGAAAATGTTCATAAGTAACTATTTAGACCTTTGTATTCTGCTTATGCGTACGAAGTTTCATTAAAATCGGTTCATTCATTTCGAAAAACAAGGGCTTGAAAGTTTGCATGAAATGCCGTACGTCGTAAACGCTCTTAAGTGCTAAATGATAAATGATTTTATTTCTGTAAGAAAGTTTGTACAAGCACTTTTACACGTGAATCATATTTTAAAAACCAGATGAGGTCGGCGTTTCCTATCCGACTACACTGAGAAGGAAGGTGGAAACAAACTCAGTGCTTGGCGAGACAGCAAACGCGGGCGCGGGGCGGGCGCGGTACGGCTTACTCAAACATAAGAACTTCATTTGAGCGTCCATATTATAGTGGGCACGCGGGCGCGGTGAGCGGCGCGGGTTGAATGGCGCGGGGAGCGTGCGGGCAACTCACGCCATACCTCGCTCATACAAGTGGAACCCCGGGTCTACAAATTAGTTCGAGCTTATTTCTAGTACAAATAAGTCTTCTTTATCCACATTATATTTGACAAACACTGGACACGACAACAATCGGAATGAAGCCGCGCTCGACTGAGGACAGGCAAATCGCGCGCTTTTCCGCACCCGCGCCGTTCCTCGCCCCGCGCTGCCAGTCTGGCCAACCACTAAGAGGCAGCATTTCAATGAATAAAAATGAAATAAAGTTAAATTTAAATTAAAAAAAACGTTTTTTTCGGCGTTTTATGCCTAAGAATTGATAGGTAATACGGGCTAGTGTCAATGCACGTATTTTGCGTAGGTACACGTATTTAAGTATGGATTATGAATGGACTATTTAGACTATTAAAATATTGTTGTTACAGGAGAGAAGCCATATCAATGCCAGTACTGTGACTACGCTTGTCGAGACAACTCGACGATAAGACGGCACATAGAGAGACATCTTGGAATATCGAAGGACTATCCGTGTTCTATATGTAAAAAGAAGTAAGTTATCTATACCTTTATTATAAAAAGGTAAAGTTTGTAAGCTTATAGTGGTATGAGGAATAGGGTGTAAAGTTCACTCATACTCTATAGAAACGGGAGGATCCTCCGATCAGACGGGTGTTATGTCTGGCGGGCAACTGCCCGATGATTCATGTCGGGCCGTTGTATCTATGCTAGTTGCGCGGTAATCTCTGCTTGCGCGATGCAGGATTTTGCGTGACGTCAGTATGACGCGTTGTTCGCATGTAGCGTTGTTGATACCGCTACAAGTTTGTATGTTCGTATATAGGGGGTAATCTCTGGAACTACCAGTCGGATTCGAAAAAATCTTTTCGTATTTGATAGCCCAATTCTTGAGGAAGGCTATAGGCTATTTAACATCACGCTATGACGTTTAGGGCTCGAGCAAAAAGAAAAAAAGCCAGAAAGAACGCTAAGCAAAAACGAAGTAATAGTGTGGCCGACGACTCCCGGCCACCGTAGGCACGGGCCTGCGGACGAAGAGTAATAGGTAGCTCACTGTCCGATCAGGACCAGACCCGTGCCGGACGGCACGTACGTGTTCCACACGTGCCTCAAGATATGACAGCATCAGTTGAAGGCGCCCGTTAGGGCCGAAGTCTGCCGGGTCAGCGGGATTGTCCGAAAGGGTTACCGCTGGCCCGAAACATAAGGGCTAAGGAAGGAACACGGGTGGGTTTTAGTCAGTAAGAGTCTGACACTCCCTTCCGCTCCACCCAGAGCGGGAGGGGGGTCATTTGATGATTACCCATCCGCAAAAAAAATGTAATAGCGCGGACAGGCGATGCGATGCGACGGGGTGGGTAGGGGGAACATGAAATTTCACGTGGACGAAGTCGCGGGCAGAAGCTAATTAGTACATATCACGCCTGTACTTTTCGAAGGGGCTGGCAAAGGTGAATCAATCAAGTGGATCAGTCTGTCTAGCATTCTCCAACTATGATGGGTCCGGCTTCCAGTCTAACCGCATGCAGCTGAATACTAGTATTTTACATGGAGCGACTGCCTATCTGACCTCGACAACCCAGTAACAGGGTAATACGATACCCCTTGGTAAGACTGATGGTCAGACTTTAGGGCTTCTAACTACGCGTAACGACTGTCAAAGAACTATAAATGACAGCCGGGACCAACGGTTTAAAGTGTTTTCCGAGACACGGAGGGGTTTCGGTGTGTAATGGATGGTCACCGATCCACGGATTGGCCTCAGCAAGCGTTGCTTCGCCTTTGATTGACTCGTGCGGCTGTTATTACTTAGTCCCCCGAACACTACGTGCTACGATTCTTAAATTCTTTTTGTTTGTGTTGCCAGCTTCAAAAAGAAGGAGACGTTGCAAATCCACGTGGATGAGGTACATTTTGAGCTGGATACAAGGAAGCATCCCTGTGCACAGTGTGATAAAGTGTTCAAGACTAAAGGGACACTCACTATACATGTTGTAAGTATAACATTTTTCACTTCTGTCGGCACTCCCGGAGTGCCACTGTTTTTTAAAGTGAATGTTACCTTAACTGACACCGCGCGTGTTTCGTTTATAAGACGATTAAAAAAATACACACGTATTTGTTCAAGTTTTCACTTCTGCCGGCACTCCCGGAGTGCCGCTGTTTTTCTTTTTTTTTCTGTGAATGTACTTTAACTTTTCTTTTCAGAACACAGTCCACAAGAAAACAAATCGTATCAAATGTGAGATCTGCGGCCGTCTGTCTACTAAGAACAACTTACAGGCGCATATGAGGCGACATATAGAGGTTAAACCTTACAAGTGTAGTTACAAACCTTGTGGGAAAAGGTTTAAAGATAAGGTAAGAAATAAAGAAAAAATAATGATCTTCTTTTTGGCTCGATGGCAAAAAGTGCAAACATCTTTGGCCCAAAATTCAGCTGCGCGAACTCCGCTCACTGACGCAGTCATATGATCATCCAAGAAAAGTTTTCTTGGCTCCATCTAATCCAGCCAATAGTAACCAGTAAACACAACAGTCAGAAAACCAGTCTTACCAAGGGGTATCGTATTACCCAGTTACTGGGTTGTGGAGGTCAGATAGGCAGTCGCACCAAGTAAAATACTGGTATTCAGCTGCATCTGTTTAGACTGGAAGCCGACCCCAATATAGTTGGGAAAAGGCTAGGCAGATGGTCAAACTCAAACTCAAAGCATTTATTTCAATTAAACCATTTACAGGCACTTTTGAATTGTCAACAAGTCGGTCACTCAGAAAATATGAAGCTAGTTGCCCATTCCAAAGCGTAGGTACCTATGGAGAAGAACGGGCAAGAAACTCATGGACACCTTTAAAATTATATTTTACAAAAATATTAGTTACATCATTACTTTTGATATTAAAATTATATAATGTGAGAACGATGTAAAAAAATAAGAAAGACGTACACGTTAAGAGCGTCCAGAGTACAACAAATAGTACTTAACAAACAACAATCCAAAAATAAAATAATTTAAAATAAGCCGAGGCAGCTAAGTGATGACCAGCCCCAACTGACGGCGCCCGTTCACGAACATGACGCATAAATCAGCACCATTCAGCTCAACCATTTTGAGGGGAGCTAAATGATCCAACACACACGCCACCGTCAGAGAGATGGTGATGAGTAACCAGTAAACACACGCACACACCCCACACCCCCCCCACACACACACTTGCGACTTCGCCATAGTTTTGTACGCTACCGAGAGCTCGTACGCTTACACACCCATTCGCAGTGGTATCAGCTATCAATTTATATAGGCTCCATGTGTCCGCCATTTTGAAAAAAAAAATTAAAACATCACAGGTATGCCACAGACCTTCAGAACGCTTTACCCAACTCTGTATTAATGAAAATCTCTTTCTCTTACAGGGTGATCTCAATCGCCACCAGATAATCCACTACCCAGAGAACCAGCACGTGTGTACTAGCTGCAACAGACGCTTTCCGCGCAAGTTCAGACTGGCCAGACATATACGGAACGGATGTCGAGTGCAGTGTCACTACTGTGGACAATTGTAAGTATACTTCACATAATCTGCCTAGTATTAGGTCCCCACCTATGAAATCAGCGTTTTGTATGGAGAATTTCAAAGAAGTTGCATTTTTCATACTAACATTTTCTTAATTTATTTAACAACCATGAACACTAATGTTTTAAAACTTTTATGCACTAATGTTTAAAAAATAAGATAACGTATGTCACTTAGATTAAGCGACAAAAATAAGTTTTGGCTAAGTTAAAACAAATACATAGTGGTCATTTCTACTAACAAAAAAGGAGTCATTTTTAAGATATTTTTTATGTTTAGAAAACTATATGTACTAAGGTTTTTTTACTATTGGTAGTTGTCTATGATGCTCATAATCCGATAGAATATCAAGCAATTGATGAATATTTTAAATAATAGAAGTAACAAGGTTCCTTATTTGTGAGAAAAAAACGCCAATTTCATAGGTGGGAACCCAATATTTTCCAAACTGTTTACCATGTTAGAATCGTGCACAGACCTAGATAACGCAAGTATCACGATCTGTATGAAAAGCAAGCGTGCCATCTTTTGACTACCTACTATGACGTCACAGCACTATTCAGTGATGGGAAAATCGAATCGATTCAAAGCCGCCGTCGCGTGCGCCCCCCCCCCCCCCCCCTAGCACCAGTGCTCACGCTCACCCAGCCAGCAGTACCTCTGCGCTGCCACCGACGATGCCGTGGAAGTGGCAAAATTTTATTTTTATTTTTTATTTTATTTTTATTTTATTTATTCGGAAGAACAAACAATTACACATTATATATTATAAGAACATAAGGAGTTATATAAATGTGCAACCAACAACGTTCTCCACAGATACACAAAAAGACAAAGACAATGTTGATAGAGTTAAAGTCGGACAGAATAGATAAGTACACAAAATAAGATACATATAAATTACAGCTACCAAGGAATATAAACATTCAAAATTATTCACCTAAATTTTTGATTGTGCCAAGCAATATGTTTCTAAATTTTCCAACAGATAAAGCAAATAGATCCAAGTTACAGAAAAACTTATTGAAATTGCCCGTAAGGCGACGTAGAGGTGCCCGCAAGCCTGCATTCGTACGACTAGGAGTGACGGCGAAAACAGGTCGTGCGCGCACCCCACGTCCCTGTACAGTTCTAGGAACAACATAGCATAACTTGTTAGAAATATCCACACAGTCATACGAGTTGTTACACAGATCATATAGAAACATAGTTTCTAGGAAGGTTCGTCTAGACTTCAAAGAGAGTAAATTGTATTTCTTCAGTAAGTCGCTATAGGGGATGTAAATACGACTTCTAGAACAGCGGTAATGCATCGTTTTCAGGAACTTACATTGCAAACGCTCAATACAGTCAGTATATTTATTATAATAGGGACTCCACACAGGTACTGCATATTCCAGTTGAGACCGGATTAACGATCGATACAAATGTAAATATGTGCTTGGGTGGATGAATTCCGTGGCCGATCTTATCACGAAACCATACATACGATAAGCCTGACTCACGATTTTATCAACATGTGCGTCCAGGTGCAGTTTGTCATCGAGCAGTATTCCCAGATCACGAATTGAGTTAACCCTGGCCAAGATTTCACTTTGTAGTGCATAGGGATGTTTAAATGGGGTTTTATTTTTAGTAAAGCTGATACAGGAACATTTGGGAATACTAAGTAGGAGTTTGTTTTTAACGCAATACACAACTAAACGATTAAGATCTTGTTGAAGTAAGTGACAGTCTGTTAATGATCTAATGGGCCTAAAAATTTTTAGATCGTCCGCGTAAAGTAGAAACTTAGAGTTAAGAAAACACTCATCGATATCATTGATAAATATTACAAACAAAAGAGGCCCGAGAATTGAGCCCTGAGGCACTCCTGATGTTGCGGTTATGGTGGTGGAATAGAACCCATTAACAGCTACTTTTTGTGTTCTATTTGACACATACGATATGAACCAACGCAACAAATCCCCGCGGATACCGTTAAAGGCCAGCTTCCTCAAAAGCAATTCATGGTCGACCTTGTCAAAGGCTTTTCGAAAATCAGTGTATACAGAGTCCACCTGCACACGAGAGTCCATACTATTAAACAAATAGTCAGTGAAAGATATCATATTAGTTGTTGTAGACCTTCTTTTTACGAACCCGTGCTGTTGTTGTAATATTTTATCATGGATAATCGGATACAACTGATTGTGAACGAGTCTCTCGAAAAGCTTTGACAAGGCCGACAATATAGAAATGGGCCGATAATTTTCAACGTCCTCTTTTGGACCGCTTTTATGAACAGGGGTAATATTTGCCCGCTTCAAGACCTCTGGAAATGTTCCCTGACATAGACATTTATTATAAATTATACACAATGGCGCACATAACGCATAAGCCGTCTTATTAAGGAAAATGGGTGGAATGCCGTCTGGCCCTGGTCCTTTAGTACAATCTAAAGACTTGAGGGCACCGAGTACTTGGTCAGGACTAACCACAAGGCTACTAATAAGAGAACAATTCTCGGCATATTCACTGTCGTGGGTTTCAATATTTGTGAGAGTGGAGGGTTCGTACACCGAATGGAAGAAGTTTGCAAAGAGATTACAAATCTCCTCAGGATCGGTTGACGATTGATTTTTATAGTGCATGGTTGAAGGAATTGGAGCTTTAGATTGCCGATTAGAGACATAAGTCCAGAAATATTTGGTGTTAATTTTAATACTATCTTCTACTGAGTTTAGGTATAGACGGTAACAATTCTTGGATTCAGTTTGGAATCTCGACCTATAAAGTGAAAACTGTTCATAGTCAGATATGTTTTGATAGGTCTTCCATTTGTTCCATGCCTTTAATTTATTTTTAAATATATGTATTAAAGAGGGTGAAAACCACAATGGAAATTTGGTCGACCTAATTGTCTTTAGAGGAACATGAGCTTTAATTATTTGGTAAACAATATCATAAAACGTGTCCAGCGCGTCTTCTGCGGACTGCCCGTGAAGTTCATCCTCCCAGTTAACTTTGAGTAGATCGCGATTAATGTGTTCATAATTCGCCCTAAAATAATTATGCTTTTTAACCGCCTTGCACATCATTGCAACGTTGTGCAATTTACAAGAGACTAGAATATACAACGGTGGGTGATAGAGATCTGGCTTTAACAATACGTCTGTAGGTGTCAGAACAGAACAGTCGTTGTTACTTATCACTAAGTCCAGAATCCTCCCGCTAGAGTTCTTAATATTATTGTACTGGTAAGCATTGAGCACTGACATGAATATACTCAAATGCCTGCAAACAGGGGAATTACCAACACACATTTGCTGCGTAGTAGCCATGTTGTTATTACAAGCGAACCATCCAATATCAGGAAGATTATAATCTCCAAGCAAATAAAAGTTTTGAACGGTCCCGTCCTCCATTAAGGTTTGCAGGGACTCTAAGTATGCAATATAAATACATTCGGGTGTTTTGGGTGGGATATATGCTGAACATATTACATCATATTTTCCTCTCGTTGCGCTAGGCAGGCGTAAGATAATATGCTCAATGTTTTTATAAAAGGGAATAGCGGGTTCAACTATACTGGATCTCAGTCCCTTCAAAACTGCAACAAGGGTCCCACCACCATCTTTCTTTTTAGTAGCCTCGCGATCCCTGTCGCATCTGTATACTGTGTAACGGTGGTCAATGAACTCCGAGTCTAATATTTCGGAGGTGAGCCAAGTCTCGGTGAGTATAATAACGTCATAACAATTAGATAAAATATTCATATATAGAACGTGCAGTTTAGTGCGGAGCCCCCTACAATTTTGATAATATATAGTTAATTTGTCATCAGCCATTTTCATAGGGAAGGAAACCAATCAGCATTACAGTAATCTGGCCGTTTAAAACAACATTACGGACATTATCATAGAACAAACACAGAAGAAGGTTAAAAATATTCTCCCTGAAATCGAACGAATCCAATAAAGTTAAAAATACAAGTATTGTTATGATATTAAAACTATCACAGCACAGCATCAGCAGGTGCAACAAAAACAAACGTGATACACATTTAAGAAAGTACATACAACCTCCAGAAAACATACATTTAAAATAGCAAATACAATCTCCAGAAAATACAAATACATGCGTACTCCGATCGCACCGCCCAACCAGTGCCCTCGTGATGAAATTTATCAACACAACAAGAACACCAGCTAAACAAAACGACCAGAGCACATCCGCTTGACGCAAATAAAAACCAATGAGCAGAAACAAACACATATTATTATACATAATACCAATAAGTCCGTTAATTATCCTTCGCGGCAGCAGCACCAGGTTTGATTTTTCCAATGTCCTGGTGTGAACGAATAGCAAACGATTTGCATTGTTCTTTTTCTCGAACGAGAATAGTGCCATGTTTAACCCATACGAATTTATAATTATGCTTTTGAGCCGCTTCCTTGCAGTCACGAAACAAATGTTTTCTCTTTAACGTGAGATGTTCATGCATGTAAATACGTGAAGGTGTGCCAGAAATGCTCAGTTGTTCGGAGGTCAGCCCTTTGGCTAGTCGAAAGGCGCTGAGTATATTGTCGCGAAGTATACGTGAGGCTAATTTTACGACAATGTTTTTTGGTTTGTCATTCTGTTGATGTGCATGAGGAACACGGTGTATTGCGACAATATCCTTACTCCTTAGTACTTATTGTGTAATTAATTTTCAAACCTATGTTTTCCATGATTGTTAACAGGTTCTCATTACGTCTTTCAGGTACGTTACACAGCTCTAGGTTGCATTGTCTGGCATTTTGGTCTAGATAGTCAATTTTCGACATGATATCATTAATTGAGTTCTTCGTATCCTCCTCCTGCATTTTAGACCGTTTATTCAGATCAATCTGTTCAGCTGACAGGTGTTCAACCGAATTTTGCACAGCAATTAGGTCATTGGCTAATTGATCATACTTTTTATCTAGTTCGGACAGGCGCGTAGTTATTTGAGACTGCTCAGAGCGAATAGCGGTAATATCGTTTTTAATTTCGGTTGTCACCTGGGTAAAGGCAGCAATTTCGCCTCTGATATTTAAAACATTATCAGAAATAGAAGTCATACGGGTATCAAGTTCCTTACGCCATTCGTTTAGAGTATTTTTAAATTCTAACGATAAATTATTAAGCGCCTGCGTGAATTCGCATTCTGGTTGTTTGCGTTTACGCACCTCACCTTTAGACTCAGGCACCTTATTTATGTTACTGTCGGACTGAGACAAGTGAGACATTTTGTTGTAGATTGAGTACGATGTCCAAACGTTTTACGTTTACAACTTACTCACACAATGTTACAAAAATCGAACTTAAACAATTACTAAAAGTTGATTTTGTATTATGTGAGGTTTGAACCTGCGACGAGTAGTGTCCGTTGCAGTGTAAGATGCTGTACAAGCCGAGCCAAACTTCACGTTGAACACAGTTGCGAAATTGGTTATCACTAGGTGCATTAGATCTCTGCGCAGGCGATTTTGCGGACAGAAGCGGTATGCGCGGGGGTTATCGAGCGCGCCGCGGGTTGTGGTAGGTCAGGGACCGAGTTCATTCGAGAAATTTTAACACAGTTTTATCAAGTTTTCTCAAATTCACTTAAACGTAGCACAGTCAAACTTTCTCTAGTAGACGAGTCACTTCACTGGCTTTGAATTAATTATAATTTGATGTGAAAATATTCACTTTTTCCGACTTTGATAATTAAAAAACAGTGGAGAAAAATATCAACGTACTGTCTTGATTTCGGACACTGAGGGTATGATTTTGGGGCCAACAAGATCTAAAATACAGTCGTGCCAGCAACACGTAGAAGAAGTGGACACCGATCCACGGACCGACCTCGGCCAACGTTGCTTAACCTTAAAGATCGACTCGTGCGGCTGTTATTACTTAGCAACAATTACAAAAGAAAAGAAACAAAGAAAAATTGTTTATTCTGCACAAAAAAAAACGCAATAAAAATAAAAAATAAATTTACACACACAACGTAGTCAAAAGCCTCGTACTCAAGCATAAAAAATGTTGACAATTTTGTCCATTGCTATCACATCAATTGACATCAGTTAGGGCCAGGCACCAAGGCCAGGCGTCGCGGGAGACGCTCCGGGCGTCGGGAGCCGCGCGACGACTCCCGGCCACCGTAGGCGCGGGCCTGCGGGCGGAGAGTAATGGGTAGCTCACCGTCCGATCAGGACCAGGCCCGTGCCGGACAAGCGTACGTGTTCCACGCGCGTCTCAAAGAGATGTCAGCATCAGTGAAGGGGCCCCTTAGGGCCGAAGCCTGCCGGATCAGCGGGATTGTCCAAAAGGGTTACCGCTGGCCCGGAACATAAAGGGCTAAGGAAGGAACACGGGTGGGTTTTAGTCAGTAAGAGTCTGACGCTCCCTTCCGCTCCACCCAGAGCGGGAGGGGTCATTTGATGACTTCCCATCCTGAAAAAAAGGCACCAAAGACGACTACGACTAATTACGACTACGTACTAATTGCTAATATTTGTGTTACTTAAATTGTATTATTATTTTACAGGTTTTCAGCCAAAATCTATCTAGCTCAGCACATAAAGAATGCTCACGGTCCGTATCCCAAGTCTAGAGAATATCTGTGTGACATCTGTGACATGGTCACCTACAGCAGAAGAGGTATCATACAGCATCTAAAATATGGACATGGCACTGAAAAAGTAAGTTGAGTATTGTGGCGGATCCACAGTTGCGCACGCGCACGAACCGTACACATTACGCGCCTCGAACGGCTACGGACGCGTCACGTCTGGTACCGAGCATTAATTTGTTGGCTGATTTATTAGGACACGTTCGAGAACACTTCGCGAAACCACGAAAATGTGTATGTCGTGATTATTATTATTTTAATGTTGTATGTATTTATACTATTTTTAAGTTATAATATTGTATTGTATGTGTTTTATATGGGCCTTGACGCCTGAAATAAATGGATAAATAAATAAATAAATTATTATAAGTTGCACGCGAACCGCTCTCGTGAACATGTCCAAATGTGTCCAAACTATGTTTCTAAGATGCACGGGAAGCGCAATGTCGAACGATCCGTCTTTAGACTATTAAGCTCATAGCACACGTATCAAACCGGAAAGGGATCGGCACCGTATCAACTCGAGCCGTTTAGTATTCTTTGTATGAAACTCCCTACTGCAATGCACACTAATCGGAATCGTAACGTAATCGCCTCGCCTCGGCACAAGCTCACGAACCGCGGTGCGGTGCGTTACGGCTCGTCGTCCCCGCGCTTACGTCTCTCCGTGCCCGAGCTTACGTCTCTTCGTCCCCCTTGCCCCTCTCCCCCCTCGGGCCTGCCTGCTGCACCATCCCCCAGCGGTCGGCGAGCCGTAAGCGCGGCGTCGCCTAGCCGTAGCCGAGTCGACGTATCGGAGCTTCTGATCCGCTTTGGTTACGTGCTTACGTTACGTTTACGCCTGTTTGACGGCGAGGGGAAAGGCGATACAGTGATGATCCCTTTCCGATTTGATACGTGCTATGACCATTATGCGTACCAAATTATTTTCTACTTTGTTTAATTCACTTTCATGGCACTTAACGATCTACTTTAGCATTATATGTATTCAAAGTTGATTTTTGTGTGACCATTTGTAAGAAAAGATCCTAAATAGAGTTTGGTTGCAATGAAATTTGAACTATGTTACGTTTGACATTAGAAAGAAAAGAAAGAAAGAAAATACGTTTATTTGCGGCAAACATGACGCATAAAAATAAAAATACAAACCACAACATTGACTTTGTGGTTCCAAAACATGATTATCCGGAACTGTGTATTCAAATTTAGTTCTGTTGAAGTTTTGTAAACACGTTTTTAGTTTTTTTTTTCTAATTCTGTCCACAAATCACACATTTAAAAAAACGTATCCATAACCTCTTTTATTTTGAAGTCGGTCCAAACATTTTTTTTTTCAAACTGACCGTGTTTTGTTTCAGGACACGAAATGTCAAATATGCAAAAAGGATTATTTTAAATGTGAAACATTGAAGGAACATTACTTGAGTCGTCACAACCTCAAATACACTTTAATGAATCGAAAGTAAGTGAAAATAAATAAACAGGGCTGTATCATGACTAATTAAGGCGAAAGCGCCAGGGTAGCCCGCGAAATTATTTTTTTTTAGGTTTTTTGCAATTTGCTGGTCAGTATTAAGCTGTACGTTGATTAATATATGATTCTCGGCCGTAACAAATATGTATTTACAGAATTATAATCATTAAAGTCATCAACACAACTCTCTAAGACCACGTAACCCCAAAGAATAACTGTTCCATGAAATCATCATTCTTTGGAGTTACGTGGTCTTAGAGAGTTGTGTTGATGACTTTAATGATTATAATTCTGTAAATACATATTTGTTACGGCCGCGAATCATATATTAATCAACGTACAACTTAATACTGACCAGCAAATTGCAAAAAACGTAAGAAAATTTGAATTTCGCGGGCTACCTTAGCGCTTCCCCCTTAATACCACCATTTTTCCAGTGTGAGAGAGAAAGACGAATCTATAGAAGGCCGATAGCACCATCTCTTTTCTGCAATGGAATAATGATGGCATAAATCCATACTTCCTGCTAATATTATAAACGCGAAAGTTTGTGAGGATGGATGGATGGATGTTTGTTACTCTTTCACGCAAAAACTTCTGAACGCATTTGGATGAAATTTGACCCACAGATAGTTTATAACTAGGATTAACACATAGGACACTTTTTAACCTGATATTCTTACTGGATCGCCACTTATGCGGTTGAAACCGCTTGGCGCAGCTAGTAATATTATAAATGCGAAAGTGTGTCTGTCTGTTACCTCTTCACGCTTAAACGGCTGAACCGATTTAGATGAAATTTGGTATAGAGACAGTTTGAGTCCCGGGAAAGGACATAGGATAGTTTTTATTCCGATATTCCCACGGAATCGACACTTGGCGGGTGACACCGCGGCGCGCTGCTAGTACGTTACTAGTAGTTCATCATACGGGCTAGGCTTAAATTTTTCACGTCGGATTTTCGAAAAAGACTTCCAGCCCAGGGTACTGACGCCAGCACATCAAGCTACCCGAAACTGTCAAATTTTCCCAATCAACTTTGAACCTTATATTTTAGCGATACAGTTGAAAATCTATTGAAGAAATTTGACAGATTGTAGTAGCTTGATGTGCTGGCGTCTGTATATATATGGGCGAAAATTTTTCGCGCACTGGATTTGCAGCGCTCTGCTTCACGCCGGGAGTTGAAAATCCGACAGTGTGTTATTTTGACGCGCTTTGTTCGATTTCCAATGCTCGGCTCAACACAAAGAGTTGAAAATCCAGTGCGCGATAAAATCCCGACGCGATATTTTCACGTCCATGCAAACGTGGGCTTAGCGCGAACGGGTCGTAATATACAGTACCCGGCGATAAATATTGCACATCGACCTTTACCTTTTTTGTATTTTATACAAAGAATAAAAATAATTATCAAAAGAAGCAAATCATAATTGTTTTAACAGCTCCTAATAGATACCCGGACTGTTTGTATTTCGTGCGACAGAGATAACGCTCTACGAAGCCGAAATTAGCCGATTGTCTCTTTCCAAAGGTCGATGTGCAATATTTTTCGCCGGGTACTGTACTTTACTTGCATACTAAACCACGGGCCGTGGCTAAATATCAGCCGCACAGTTCGATCGATCAGGTTAAGCTACGCTGGCCGCGGTTGGTCTATTGATGGGTGACCATATTTACGTACCGAGACACCCGTGCCTCGGAAAGCACGTTAAGCCGTTGGTTCCGGCTGTCATTCATGGATCTTTGACATTCGTTACGGGTAGTCAGGAGCCCGAGTCTGACAACCAGTCTTACCAAGGGGTATCGTATTACCCAGTAACTGGATTGTGGAGGTCAGATAGGCAGTCGCTCCATATAAAATACTGGTATTCAGCTGCATCCGGTTAGACTGGAAGCCGACCCCAACATAACTGGGAAAAGGCAGCCAGATGAGGACTAAACCACACAGTAACATAAAATACTTGTTTATTTTAGGAAACCATCTAAAGTTACTATAAAAGAAGAACCTTTGGAAGAACTCGAAGAGATGGGTGACCCTCCAGACTTCATGTATGAAGTGGATATAGAAATACAAAAACAAGAGATTGATGGTAAGTTTACAGAAATATATCACAGTAATATTATAAAGGCGAAAGTTTGTGTGTGTGTGTGTGTTTATATGTTTGTTACTTCTTCACGCTCAAAACGCTGGACCAATTTTAATGAAATTTTGTATGAAGGTAGCTGACACCCTGGATTAACATATAGGCTTTTTATCCCGATTTTCCCACGGGTATTGAGACTTATGCGGGTGAATCCGCGGGGCACAGCTAGTATAGTAATAAAACATCCAAATTCGATAAGTTAGCAAATTAACAGGCAAAATAATAAATCGAATTTGGGTGTTTTATTAAGTACCTACTATATTTGTTGATTTTTAGGGTTCATTACCAAAATGGTAAAATGGAACCCTTATGGTGAGACTCAGTCTGTCTGTCTGGCGGGGCGCGTCTTCGTGGGTGGCGCTACCTACAACTGAGTGATCATCCTTTTCAGATACCCCATCAGAAACACCACTGTTTACCACACAGCCGACCTGCTCCGAACACGTTACCATAGACACGCTACAGCCGACCAGCCCCGAGAACTTCACCATAGACTCCGACACCATCACTTACTCAAAGAAGGTACTATCAGAGGACATATCACGAAGTCTGATAGAACGTGATAGTATGACGGACGTGTTCGACGACTTCTTCATTGGACATGTGCTGAAGAAGCCTGAGAAAGAGCTTGGTAAGTCAATCTCATCATCTGTCTGCCTTTTCCCAACTATGTTGTGGTACAGTCTAACCGGATGCAGCTGAATACCAGGGGCTTACTCTCCAAACTAATTTTAATTCCAATGAGATGCCAATATTATTCCAACGTTAATTTTACAGTCGCGTGATTCGGTACTCTTGAAAACAATATTGTCAACAATTACCCCACGCCAAGCCCGAACCCAATTCCACTTAGTTCTCCAAAATGGACACCCAATCTAAAAATCATTTGGCGCTAGCATCGAACTCAAGAGTACGAAACGTCACAATTCCAATGTCGATCTATCGGAATTAAATTGAAGAGTATAAGCACCCAGTATTACATGGAGCGACTGACTATGACTTTTCGGATTGGCCCAAAAAGCGGCTGAATGGATTTGGGTGAAATTTAGCACACACATAGTTTATAACCTAGATTAACACACAGGGCACTTTTAACCCCGGTAAAAGAGTCAGTTATAGGAATGAGGGTTTTCTGAAATGACGTTCGCTAGGTGGCAGCACTGGCACGTCAGGTCCAGGCATCTGTCAAAGAGCCTATATTTTCCTTAGTCATGACGGAATGATGAACGAATGAATGAATCGAATGATGAACGTCATCATATATTTTATATTGGAAGACCTCTTGTCACAGTGGCGCCAACTGGTGTCGTAAATTTTCACGAAAACCCTCATTGGCTGACACATCTTTGTTATGGTTGAGATTTTTTTTAATACCTATTCGTTACTGCTTTTATGTGTCACTAATTTATTTTTATTTATTTATTTAATTATGCATACACATTACACACATCACGATGCAGTATAAAACTGATTTACATCCGTCACCTCACACATCAGGTCCAGTTGAAAACCAGCGTCAGGCACCAGTTGTCTGGCATTTTTGCTGAACTGGGCCTTTTTGGCGCAGTCGTGAGGCACACTTTCCTGCTAATTTCTTACATCGGACTTTGCACTTTTTATTTTTATCGTAGTTTTTATCTGATGTACGACTATTATCTAACTATCTGATGTATTGTGTGTCTCTTAGTCTGTGCTAAATAAATGTATTTTCTTTCTTCTTTCTTTTATTTCTGATACGGATCTACAGAATTTTATAATTCTTTTATTTACCTTACTCAAATAAATAAATTATAAAAGAATTATAACATTCTGTTTATTTGTATTCTAATTAATCTCACCCATTTATGCAAAGGTGGGTCAGTTAATTGCTATAACTGACTGTACAGGTTCCAGCACATCAAGCTACTACAATATGTTAAATTTCTTTAATAGATTTTCAACTTTATCGCTAAAGCATAAGGTTCAAAGTTGATTGGGAAAAATTGACAGTTTCGGGTAGCTTGATGTGCTGGCGTCTGTACGTTCTCCTGGGATATTTTCCAACAACCGCGCGAGCGAAGCAGTAGGGTAAAGCTAGTAGGATATATTTTATGTTAAAACAAGAAATTCCATGCGGACGAAGTCGCGGGCAGAAGTTAGCAATATATATATATTTTTTAATGAAATCTTCGTTGCCCTTGCAAAAGTCGCTATGTGTTAATTAGTTATTTTCGGTTCTTTATGCAGTTTTAATCGTTATTTCAATACACACATACTGTATAAACAGCTATGTGATAAGTGCAATATTTACAGAGTTAAGGAATGTAGCTATGTGATATTCATACATCGAAAGTTCCGTATTAGCACGCTAAATGTTATAATTCATATAAGTTCACTAAAAACACATAGCGACTTTTGCGTGCGCAACGACGAAATGTAATATTCTGTGTGTCGTCAAAAAATCGGGGAGTAATGAATCAGTTTTCCCTCCACAGATTTGCCAAAACAAATAGTAGATGAGGAGAAGAAAAAGCGCGTTGAAAAACGTTTGGAGAAACTCCTGGTCCAAGCAAGAGTACGCAATCAGTGGGTGGTTTTGGAGAAACTACGCAGACAATACAACCGACGTATCAAGAAGGCGAACAGCGGGGGGGTTAAAAAAGGTAATCTGTGCGTTCGCGATTTATTCGCCAAACATATAAAAAAATATGAGTTATTGGAAAAATTACTTTAATACCTACACAATAAAGTTCAGTTTACGCTATAACGTCAAACATTTTTATAACTTTTTCAATAGTACTTAGTCACTCTGAAATCAACTTAATTTTTACTGTGCTAAAGTTGATATTTGTTTAACTTGAAATAAAATCAATTGGACATATGAATTTGAATATACCTTACATACATGCATAAACACACGCCTTCTTCACATGCGGGTAAGCAGAAATTACAGAACGCCACATTATATATGCCTTTTGCTTGGTTTACTTTTATACATCAGAAGACTCATTCGCGTAATTCTCTGTAATACTGTTCCACTAGACAGCCGTAACGTTATGTTTAACATATTTTAAATGCATTTATTTAATCTCGCCGGAAGATCGGCGCCTGCGACCATTTACTTGTCACGGCAATGCCACAGACACACTAGAGTGCCTCTGACACTCAAAGCATAGACAAGTAATGAGGTTACGTCTGGCGCAGATTGAAAAATATTTATTTTTTATTTTATTATTTGCTATCATTTACATACTATATACATATTTATTTCTGTAACTGCCCGTGACATCACAGCGGGCCCTATCAGAATACCAGCGCTGCAACATTTATTTTTTAAATGTCGTAGCATCATGCTGAGATAGGAGCCTTTTGGCCTCGTATAGGACTTTCTGTTTCATTTTCCTTTTGTTACTTTTTTTTTAAATATATAACTTGGATTTTTATATTGCTGTACGAGTCGCAATAAATACTTTTTCTTTCTTTCTTTAATTAAAACCGTTCAAAATCTAGTCACAGTCACATCTCAGCGATAATCAAAGTCAAAAGCATATAAAAAATGTTGGGAAATTAGACGTATTTTTGACAGATTGAGACAGATCAGACTGTTCTTAAAATTACGAGTCTTGCCCCTCTGGTCATACAGTACCCGGCGATAAATATTGCACATTGACCTTTACCTTTTTTTGTATTCTATACAAAGAATAAAAATAATTATAAAAAGAAGCAAATCATAATTGTTTTAACAGCTCCTAATAGATACCGGACTGTTTGTATTTCGTGCGACAGAGATAGCGCTCTACGAAGCCGAAATTAGCCGATTGTCTCTTTCCAAAGGTCGATGTGCAATATTTATCGCCGGGTACTGTACACGCATGCCGATTGCGGGTACTACGCACCGGTTCTGTTTTTCCATCTGAAATTTTCCAGTAGCAGCCCTGAGTCTGAATTGGTGCCCGGTTGATGGTAATAGGGTTACCCACTTTTTTGAAGTGAAAACTTTAGGCGCGTTGGGAGTTTTTTGAGACGGAAAAAAACCATTGAACTCGCGCCACTGTTACCGTAAGCGACACCGCGCGTGTTTTGTTTATAAGACGATTAAAAAAATACCCGCTTCGGGTGTGTTCGGCTGTCCTCGGAATGTACTCGGTTTTAATGTATATCCGATATGTCAGTGAGTGACGGCAAAGTATTCTGTTTGTGTTTTGTTTTCACTTCTGTCGGCACTCCCGGAGTGCCACTTTTTTTTTTTTCATTAGTCTATATTGTGTCTCACTGCTGGACAAAGAACTCCCCATTTTCCCTCCAAACCTCCCTGTCTTGAGCGATGTTGAGCCATGTTAGCCCGGCAAACCTCGTTAGATCGTCACACCACCTTCGCAGTGATCTACCTCGACGGATACACTATTACATAAGACCTAACCATAACTTGAGAAACGTGGGCGTACTATAGATCTGGCTACCCGTTCTGGGAATGTAGGCGTGATGCTATATTGTAAAATAAATAAAGCAATTAACATAATAAACAAACACTTTACATTTTTCAGAACAAACATCCATTAGATACTTCAAAAAACCAGAAAATAATAACGAATCTACTAAATCAGAAAGAGAAGCCAGTGATGATGAAGACACCCGTATTGATGA
Organism: Luperina nickerlii; assembly: GCA_963855955.1. Taxonomy (NCBI): domain Eukaryota; kingdom Metazoa; phylum Arthropoda; class Insecta; order Lepidoptera; family Noctuidae; genus Luperina; species Luperina nickerlii. Next base: position 2,282,941 of record OY979691.1, on the reverse strand, counting down.
TGATAAAATAAATAATGAAGAAACTGATGATGTGGACAGACAAAAGAATGATTCAGAAAATGAAAATGGTGTAAAGATTAATCTTAAGGATGAAATCGGTGAACATCAAATGATTGATAATGAAGTTGCCGACGGAAATGGTGATGGAATAAATAAGGATGAAGAAATTGCCGTCAAAAATCGTGATGACATAATGAATTATGAAGAGATTGCTGATAACAATGGTGATGAGATACTAAATGGTGATGATGATGATGAAATTAATGATGATGAAAAAGATCTCGATTATAAAGACAGTGATTTCAAAGGTAATAGTGATGAAGAAACCAATCGAAATGGAAAACTGAAATTTAATACGCATCAGTGTTATATTTGTTTTAAGGTAAGGGTTTTTTCAAAGGAGTTATTATTCAAGGTTGTAGGGACATCGCCGCTCAATCTGTTACCACGGATTTTGCTTTGACATTTTTCGTCGGTTATCTAAAATTTGCAGTTCCAACTAGTTTTGACTTGATACCACTCTAATCAAATATGTATTTTTCAGCTCTTCAAAACGAAAACAGACTTAAAAATCCACTGCAAACAACATTTCGATATATGCAACGAAAAAATGCTCAAAAAATGCCCCTTCTGCGGCTATGTCACCGACCTAACGATAACAAGGCATATTAAACTCGTTCACAAGATATCTCTGGAAATACCTTATGGACGAATCAAAGAAAGAGACACGCAGAATGGGTCGAAATACGTCTTCGAGATCGACAAAAACTGTGACTTAGAAGTCATACCCAGTATAAGCAACCTAAACAAAATCGCTTCGATGAAAATCGATGAAAAAAATCGAAAATCGAAAAACATATTCCTGGGAAAGACGAAGTTGGTCAAAAAGGGGGGAGATTGGATGGTGGAAAAGCAAAAAGTTGATATTAACAATGAGTATCTATTGCCAGAGTTTTGCGAGCAAGATTATCAGGCTTTGAAATCTATAGGAGATAACTACTTAGAACAAATTAGAAGCTTGAGTATTATTGCTAAGAAAAAAGGCTTGAAAATACTTTACCCCTGTGAAGGATGTGACAAGATCTGTCTCACAATGAGCGCGTTAAAATTACATAGCAGAAAACACGAAGCTAATCCAAAGAGATATAAACCTAAAGTGTGGAAGAACAAGATCTTAATTGGCTTAAACGGTAGATACAGTCATGTCAACAAAAAAAATAACAGAAAAAAATATGGTGGCAATAATAATAGTGATGTTACTAATCAAAATGGCGGTAAAAGCAATGCCGAGAAAAGAAACCGTAAATTAGAGAAAATCGAAAATAAATCCGATGAAGTGGCGCACCGCTTCGCCGATCCGAATCCCGTGAAAAATAATCACAAATGTGACAGAGAACTCATAGAATTCTACCACAAAAACATCAAAGGAGGCGACATAGAATTCTGGCAATTTTTGAAGATTTTCAACAAAATGAGCCGGGAAAATGTCAATGATTTTAAAGATTTGGAAAATCGATTTGACTTTGGTATGCATAATATCGTCAACCACGATGAAATCACTAACGAAAATACTAAAGAGTCGACTAAAGAAGTAGATATCATAGAGGATACCCAGGTATTACCTAAAAGAAGGAAAATAAAGAAGAAAGGGTTTACTAGAGTAATTATGATTGGTAAGAAAGAGTATTTAAGAAGGCTTGAGATTAAAAACCAAATGAGACGGAGGTTAGAGCGGTCGTAAACTTAAATTCTGTATAATATTAGTAATATGTATTTATTTCCACTATGGGTTTTCAGATTCAGAATCTTGAATAATTTACAATACCATACAGGATGCTGGGTCAGCGGGATTGTCCGAAAGGGTTACCACTGGCCCGGAACATAAAGGCATGGCTAAAAAAAAAACATGTAAATCATCGTCACGTTATTAACGGTCAGTCGCGAGTTCTTTTCGTATGACTGAGCTGTTTTTTAAAAGGACTCAGTTGCTAGTTCTTTTTAGGAAAGCTAAGTTTTTATTTAAAGGACTTAGTCTTGAGTTCTTTTTGTAAAGAGTGAGCTGTTTTAAAAGACTCAGTCTCGAGTTCTCTTTGGCAAGACTGGAGTCTATTTTAAGAAGACTAAAAACTCAGAGAGGCTTGAGCTTTTACTTATTCTTTTTTGACTTGAGTCTTCAAAAAAGACTCAAGTCTCAATATTAGGACTATAAAGACTCAGTACTTTTACAACACTAATTGAGGTTGTCGTTCGAAAACTTGTAATTATCTAAGATTCTGAATTCAAGTATAGGCAATGTTTCTAGATAGATAGTTAGTTATGTGTTAGTAATTGGCATGTATGTATTTAATCGAATTTCAAATAATTCACATTTTTTTTTCTTAAAAATTTTATCAAATTAAACACCACATTCCGGCCATCGAGAGAATTCATTCTTGACACATGTCAGTTTCACACAAACAAATACGAAATGTGCGAGTTTGATGTTTATTATAATAGTTACATTTTCGCACTGACATTGACAGGTGTCAGCAACGCATTCGACGGCCGTACTGTACTATAATGAATGTGCCTCTTTTTGTAAACCTCAAAATAATTCCTAAAAATACTAAATAGTCAAACGATAAACTTGGATGTAGCGTTTGCTAGTCCCGGGCCGCGGAAGCGCTCGCTTGGTCATAGTTGTAACATAACCTAGCCCATGTGGTCGGGGTGCCCCAGCTTTGTTACTGCGACCAACTTAGAAGAAAAAGTCGGAAAGTTAAAAAGAGGCTCGTTTATTCAAAAAGGCGTGCATCATTAGAAGCACAAAAAGTTTTGAGAGGTTCATTCATTTAAAAAAAGCGTTTATCACTAGAAGGTCAATACGTTTTCAGAGGATCACTTAGTCTATTCAATAATTTAGAAAAATATACTTACCTCTAAAGAATTGGTCAACACGCAGTGATCAATCGTGTTGATCAATGCTAGCTTTCTCCTAGAAATTGTGGGAAAAAGCGGCGATTGCCATGCGGAGTTACATTTAAATCTCAATTTCATATAATATTCATGTTACCACTTCTAGATTAATTATTAACTTGGGAAAAAGTACAAATTAACAGTTATGACATTTGAGAATCGCGCGGATAGAACCCGGCTTGAACCAACTGTCTAACTAAAAATATTGTACGCGCGAATACGCAACCGTTGCGTTAAGGACGCGTTTACGAATCTGACAAAAATAAGCAGTTTTTCGGTGCATTTTGCGTCTAAATGAGACGAAATCAGATGTAACTAATAATTATCACAGATCGACTACTCTTTCATCTTCAAATGGTAGCAATTTTTTATTCGAAAATTTTGGTTTATTATACAGGATGAAATTAAATTCATGGGCATCCTTTTAAGGGGTCATTGTACTCATCATTATGAACTACTTTTACTATGGGACCAAACCTGAAAACGCGAAAAAAAATCAGCTGTTCCCTACATTTATGTTCGTACGAGTCGTCAAAATGTAGGGAACAGCTGAATTTTTTTCGCGTTTTCAGGTTTGGTCCTATAGTAAAAGTTGTTCATAATGATGAGTACAATGACCCCTTAAAAGGATGCCCATGAATTTTATTTCACCCTGTATTGTAATAAAGAATTTCCGTTGCCTCTTCTCACAAAATCGACGATATCGTGTTGGCGAATAAAATAAGCTTGTTTTAAATTATTTGTTTTCAATAAGCTCGTCCGCAAATTGTTAATACATAGGTACTTTGACAAGTACTTGATTAATCACTGTCCAATGAAATTATGTAAATAGCATCTACTTTTATGAACACTTCACATTACCTACAAAGTTTTTGAAAACAAATCAACGTAAGTTTAAAAAAAAATACATGGCAAAAATTAAATTAAATTAGGCTCAAGTATCAAGTCGTGTCAGTTTACTCATAATTTCGCCGCTTCTCGCATGTCGCTGTGTGTGTGAGCCGTGCACGTGTAGTAGTAAGACTCAATACCGAAAATTGAAACGCGTCAATTCGTAAACGCCGTCCTTAAAGTATTTCAAGTAAGTATCAAAAGTATTTCAATGACGAGTAAGTTGATTTTATAGTGACTAGCACTATTGAAAATGTTTGAAGGTGTAAACTGAACTTTATTGTGTAGGAATGAAAGTTATTTTTCCATTAATTCATATTTGTTTATATTTTTGGCAAATAAATCGCGAACGCAGGATATCTCAGAGGAGACTAGCCTTCGGCGCAGGGAACGCAGGATATCTCAGGGGAGATTAGCCTTCGGCGCAGGGAACGCAGGATATCAGGGGAGGAGACTAGCCTTCGGCGCAGGGAACGCAGGATATCTCAGGGGAGGAGACTAGCCTTCGGCGCAGGTAACGCAGGATATCTCAGGGGAGACTAGCCTTCGGCGCAGGTAACGCAGGATATCTCAGGGGAGACTAGCCTTCGGCGCAGGGAACGCAAGATATCTCAGGGGAGATATTTACAAATTATTTTGGTATTACGTTTGTATGAACTACGCATGCTCCGCCGGCCTCTTACTCGTAAATGGTCACAGCGAATTGGGCCCAGTGCTGCGACATCCTGGATACTCATTGGTGATTAGTGGCACGTTACTTAGTTGCTTCGTGGACGATGGGCTCAAACTACTTACCGTTTCCTAAGACTGCGCGGCAGCCGCTACATAGCGTCCGCAATTTACCGGGGAATGATGTCCGTGACTACCGCAGGACCACCAACACCAATCGCTTCCATATTTGGTAAATAATTACCCAGCAAACATTTTTGTCATATAATCAAACATTTATATGACCTTGAGTCTTATTAAAGTTATTTTACAGTAATTTTTTTAACTTTTCGTCATGTACTGGTGCATTATGTGTCCGAATAGTCATATACATTTTATGTCGTATAATAACGTCATATAGACGTTATTTCGATTTTTTTATACAATCGTCCTATAATAGCGTCTACGATGACATCTATAAAACTTACATATACAACTTTTCATCGTGTAAACGTTTTCGTAGTATAAACGTCATAATACTGTCAATTTTGTCGTATAATTACCTTTTAAACATTTGCTAAACGGATATTAATTGTATAAACGTAGTATTTGTAACCATTATATGGGTAAGGCTCAAATTTTACGCGCACTCTCTAAAAATGTGTTGTCCCAGAATTTGAAGAGTAGAAATAAAATATCAAAAATAATAAATACTTGTTTATAATAATATTGCAAGAAAGATGACTATTTTGTCATCATGTCTAATTTTTTTCGTTTAAATATTCCAATTATATACCTATTTAATACTTGAAAATAAAAAGGTCCATGTTTGTCTTCCATACAATTTGTTGATGTCCGTGTACGTACACTTCTCAAAGTCCATTCAATATATTTAGGAAACACATGGTTTTTCTCAGTTCGTATACTTTATGGGCTTCAGAATATTATTTGTATAGTTCATAGTAAAATAATTTCAATATTTATCAAAGCGTTTTGATTATATCAAGTAATTTAAAAATGTCCTAAATTTTAATCCAGTGTGACACTTCAGTTGTGCGACGCGATATTTTGGGATTAATTGACAATCTACCATGATCATCAATTTATTTTGGAGTGGCAACACAAATCCATGATATCCGACTAACTTCAGCGCGTTTCTGCCATTTTGTTTTTATGTCAGACGGAAAATCGTGACGGAACGTGTTGTGTGACGTTAAGAAATTGTAAGTTTACTTTATTATATTTTCGAAATTGTAATGACTTTTTTTATTTGTGATATTTAATTGTATCTATTACTTACTTATTTAATAAAATATAACGCTTACTATTAGTTGTACTGTACATTTAATGAATAACGATTTTTTTTATGATAGGTTATGTAGAATTTTTGATCCGTTGTGCGACGAATGACACAAAATTGTGCGACGTGTCACAACGGAAATTATAAAGCTGTGTACCCATCAACTTTTTACTATATTTATGAAAGCATGATAAAGTACCTATGTACTTGCATACCTATGTATTGATTTGAATTGCTTAGTACTTAATTATTATTTTTTTCAGATGCCTTTGTCTGCGGCGGAAAGGTGTCGAAGGTATCGCAAAAAACTGTCACATACGACATATAGTAATAGTATATGTCGTATGTGACAGTTCTTGAATCTAATAGGGGGCGATACAGAGCCGGTAATGCGTGGACATGGTCAAACTTCGTTCATTTTCGTTAATTCTACAATTTTATAATTATAAAATAAAAAATATTTGAGACCATCACAACGAGCCCTTTCATTTGATACCTATAATATCACACGATATTGTGTGCAAAACTATTTTATGGCTATGGATTGATTTTTCTCACTACATATTTCGAAGTTCAAGTAGAAGTAGGGAAGTATACATAATTAATTATTATTATTGAGATATTAATAGTAACTATTAATTAACTTATATATTTTACAATCCATGTGCACTATGCTTTACAAATTCCGTTGTGCAACGTATTTTCGTTTGTGACACTTTCCGTTGTATTTTCCATTGTGCGACTGCGCTAAAATTTTGAGCCTTACCCATATATAATTCGAATATAAGTATTACGAACGACCTCTATACATCCTAAAGTATCACAAACATGATAATACGACCGCTATTTAATTAATACTCATATTAAAGGTTTATAATAACCTTGTATACCACTTCCACCATTTCTAACTTTCATGGCGTACACATTTAATACATGAACTCGCAGTTTATAGGTCGGGAAGTTATATAGTTGTCTTATAACGCATTCACATAATAAATTATTAATAAAAATATGTGAAAACATTAAAATTTTAAAAGCGCATTAAAAATTTGTTACAAACCTACCGCACATTAATCAGTAAACTTGATTGCACAATGGCTTACAACTGATGAAATGGTTTTATCACCTCAAATAACAGAAAAAATGCAATATTAACTCAGCTGTCAAAAACACTGCTAAATGTCATTAATATTTTATAATAATTTTCAATATCATCATTAAATGACAATAACACAACGATTAAATCATATAAAAGTCATATTGTGTGACACAAAGTCGAATACACGCCGCAACAGCTATCATTACATGACATGTAGTCAAATCGCCGACGTGTATATGACAATTATGCGACTAATTAGGTATTTATATGACTGTTACACGAAACTCTTAGCGCCTTAAGTTGAATAAAATGGGCCCTAATGCCGTCGAGTAAACGTCCTTATGACATTTATACGATTATACTAAATAACATTAAGTTGCCACCAACACGTCTACTCAACGTTGTAAATGTTTATTGGGTAGTGCTCAATTGGTACTAATTAGTACTCGAACAACAAAATTGGTACCTTAGTAGTTTTCGAGAAAATCGACTTTGAAGGTGGTCCTGCGGTAGTCACGCTCCCTTCAGCAGGACCACCATGAGCGCCGAAAAAGGGCCCACGCTACAGCTATTATAAGTATACAAATAATTAGTACCCATAAATGTGATTTATTTCGTAAAAAAAACAGAACTGTAATATTTGTATTTACCGAGAAATCAACGATGATAACTTTCTCGAAATTGTTCAGCAGGACCACGATTTTGAATGTTGATTCCAAGCTAGAGAAGCTTGTCGCTTTCCTCAAACCTACATAGAAAATTAGTACCCTGCAAGATAAAATTAGTACCCAAAATTCAAAGTTAATACTTCAGTAGTTTACGAGATATACCATGCCAATGGTGGGGTGGCGGTAGTCACGGTGCCAAATTTTCATTTCAAGATTTCTCTATTAAAAACTATATGATTTCTTCCCAAATTTATACAAAAATTAGTACTCCTAAAGAAGTTAAAGCGACTAGAAATCCAGATTCCTAAGTGTTGTATTTTAAGAGAAATTAGCTTTCATTACTTTTCCATACTAAATCTCCGCGTATAACCCGACCAAATTAAGTTGTCAACGGTGCCAATTCCTTTGTTCACAAACTAAACTGAGTTCAGTGCATCTTATCTTTTGTTTCATTATGAAAAGGACAGACAATAAATTTTAGTTTTGTCCTGTCAAAGTAATCAGAGCCTGACACTACTCAATACAAGTTTAGACGTGATTAAAAACATGCCTACTAATGTTACGTCAATTTACGTCAGACGCTGATTAATTTGATAGGACTAAACTAAAACTTATCTTTTGTCCTTTTCTTAATGAAATAGATAGAAAAAGATGCACTGAACTCAAATTTAGGTTAGTTTGTGAACAAGGGAATAGGCACCAATGGTGGTATTGAGCTGTTTAAGAGATGTACACTCGTGCACATAAATTTATGGATGTCGGAATAGTATCAACAGTTCAATATTTAAATTTTTATACAAACTGTGTATCTAGGTGCATATTAAGAAAAAAATAACCTATCGCTACCCATGGCTTGTGATACCTTTGTTATTGACGTGGCTTGTCGAACATAATAGGTACATAATTAGTACACAGTGATATGAAAACACTAAAATATGCGTGTGCCCTTTGCAATGGGATGGAAAGGGCGAATTCACCGCGATTCTCTCGTGCGCGCGCGCGACCTTTGCGTTCAGAAGGGGCGTACCAACGCGCGAGCATTTGGGTTCGAATTTCATTTGTCAGTAGAAAACATGGAGTAGAACGCTCTGAAGTTCGCGCGTCAACTGGACGCAACAAGGAGTCTCCAGCGCACAAAACGCGCGAGTCGAGAGGCTGGCGAAGTGAACGCGATTTACGCGCGGATTTTGAAATCGCGCGATGCTTGTGGTGTGGACGCGATGTATTGGCGCCTAGTATCTCGTTAACGCGCGAATGAATTCTCGCGAAACGTTTCGCGGCGAATTCGCTCCTTCTGGACAAGGTCTTAGGTAGGTATTACTGCTTGCAGCAACGGTAAATTAGTAGAAAAGAAATAAATAAAAAATACCCATCGCTTTTAATGATATTCATTCACAACAACACAGAAGGTAGGTACCTACTTACAATACCTACAGAAAAATAATTATTCGAGTACTTACCTACCTGCCCACGTCAATAACAAAGGTATCACAGGCGATGGGTAGCGATAAGTTATTTTTTTTCTTATTAAGTATAAAAGTTCAGTTTGTATAAAAATTTAGATATTGAATGTTAATACTATTTCGACATCCATAAATTTATGTGCACGAGTGTACATCTCTTAAACAGCTTAATACCATTGACAACTTAATTTGGTCGGGTTATACGCGGAGATTTAGTATGGAAAAGTAATGAAAGCTAATTTCTCTTAAAATACAACACTTAGGAATCTGGATTTCTAGTCGCTTTAACTTCTTTAGGAGTACTAATTTTTGTATAAATTTGGGAAGAAATCATAGTTTTTAATAGAGAAATCTTGAAATGAAAATTTGGCACCGTGACTACCGCCACCCCACCATTGGCATGGTATATCTCGTAAACTACTGAAGTATTAACTTTGAATTTTGGGTACTAATTTTATCTTGCAGGGTACTAATTTTCTATGTAGGTTTGAGGAAAGCGACAAGCTTCTCTAGCTTGGAATCAACATTCAAAATCGTGGTCCTGCTGAACAATTTCGAGAAAGTTATCATCGTTGATTTCTCGGTAAATACAAATATTACAATTCTGTTTTTTTACGAAATAAATCACATTTATGGGTACTAATTATTTGTATACTTAGAATAGCTGCAGCGTGGGCCCTTTTTCGGCGCTCATGGTGGTCCTGCTGAAGGGAGCGTGACTACCGCAGGACCACCTTCAAAGTCGATTTTCTCGAAAACTACTAAGGTACCAATTTTGTTGTTCGAGTACTAATTAGTACCAATTGAGCACTAATTATTTACCAAATATGGAAGCGATTGGTGTTGGTGGTCCTGCGGTAGTCACGGACATCGGGGAATGACGTCACTGAATGGGTATTTATGTATGTAAGTGGTGTATTTTATAAAGAGCGTTTTTGGCACCGTAAAGTGCTACTATTAGTCTATTCAAACCTAAGCGGTATTCGCCACCGTCTGCGGTAGGGAAAACAGAGTGGGTATGCGGTATTATTACTGTTCACACCAAAGCGGATTTCGCTATCCTTGTGGGTAGAATACAGAGTTCTAGTTTCGCTCAGGAAGGCAATATCTATGCGATACTATATGGCACCAACTATTCCGATCTAGCTGTGGAACTTGATACTGAATACCTGAGCGAAACCCGCGCAGTACGCGGTATTTATGTTCATGACGGCCGCCACTTATGCGGACGTTATGTGGCGCCCACCGCTTCTAGGAAACTGTAGCTTTATAGTAGAAGACTAAAAATAAAATAGTAATAAGGAGGAGGATAATGAATAAATTAATTTAAAAAGTCGTAATATTTCTTGAGATTTGTTATTTTACTGTGCAATAATAATGTACATACAACAGCTTTTTTCGCCTAGTTTCGGGGCGTATATTACGCCCAGTGACGGTTTTATTCGAAGTCGTATTTCGTTTTATCCGAGATCAAAAAATGGAGAAGTTTATTCGAACACTGCGCTCTTTCTGAACAGTGAACAAAACTGAACCGTCACGCTCGGGTCGGCAGTCGGTCAGTGACGCTGAATCGGGTATACTCGGCTCCAGTCGGTCGTTGACGCTAAATTGGGTATCCGGCTCCAGCCGGTCAGTGACGCTGAATCGTGTATACTCGGCTCCAGTCGGTCGTTGACGCTAAATTGGGTATCCGGCTCCAGCCGGTCAGTGACGCTGAATCGTGTATACTCGGCTCCAGTCGGTCGGTGACGCTAAATCGGGTATACGGCGCCAGTCAGTCAGTAATGCTGAATTGCGTATATTCGGCTCCAGTCGGTTGGTAACGCTGAATCGCGTATATTCGGCACTGAGTCGCATAATACTCGGCTTCAGTCATAAGTTTTCACTTCTATCGTGCGGTCATAAGCACACACCCTCTTATTTTTTGCGTTATTTGTCTATGCTCTGAGTTTTACGCAAAAAAAAAACTAATAAATCTTATAACAAAAAACGGAAGTGTTTTGATGATATTGTGTTCTGAGAATTTTCTTTATTTTGTGCAATGCTGAAGTCAGCTGTTTTATTTATATTTTATGTTCCCATAGTGTTCATTTTTCCATATTTATCTAAGATCTGCAATAACCTGTAAACGGGGGCACCCGTTTCCACGGATGTAAAAAGTCGGGATTTTATCGCGTAGGTACTGGATTTTCAACTCTGCGTTGAGCCGAGCATTGGAATCCAACATTGGAATCCCATTGTGTTAAAAAACACTGTTGTATTTTCAACTCTCGGCGTTAAATAGAGCGTTGAAAATCCAGGACGCAAAAAAAAAATCACCTGTGCTATCCTGGGCTTACAAACGGGATAAGTATGTGGAATATATTTAAATAGGTTTTATTTGTTTCTTTTTTTAATAAATAACATTTGTTGAATATCTTGTTTTTATTCTTATATCCTATATTACAAATATAATTCATAGTTTTAAATCATTAGTACAGACGCCAGCACATCAAGCTACTACAATCTCTCAAATTTCTTTAATTAATTTTCAACTTTATCGCTAAATCATAAGGTTCAAAGTTGATTGGGAAAATTTGACAGTTTCGGGTAGCTTGATGTGCTGGCGAATTAGATTTAGGGTGGGTCAATTTTTTTTGGGTCAGTTCGCGGTCTCATCTCGGCGACAAACAAACTTCAAAAACTTGTCAAAATGTAGGGAAATTACAGGTATTTTTTGACAGATTGAGATCAGACTGTCACCGTTCTCAAAATTACCAGAATTGCCCCTCCCTGTCGGGGCAAGGCAAAATAGTAATGGAAGAGTCATTCCCGCTCGTCCACACCCCGTCGTCCACACTGCGGATGACTGGGAATGTTGCGTTCTGTTCGTTTACATTGTGAACGAACAGTCGTCCGCAGTGTGGACGACGGGGTGTGGACGAACGGGAACAACCCATGGAAAATGTGTCGTTTTCGATTCGACAACCTGTCTAATGGTTGTGAATAGCTGTGCAGATTGCCGATGGGGCCGAAAAGTTCTTGAGTGGCGCCCGCGTACCGGAAGACGTAGCGTTGGAAGGCCTCCCACAAGGTGGACCTTTGACCTGGTGAACACCGCAAGGAATCGGCAAGATGCATGAAACAGAACCGGTCGAAGTGGCGGTGCTTGAGGGAGTCCTATGTCCAGCAGTGAAAGTCCTTCGGCTGAAATGATGATGAATTCCTACTCTATTTTGTGATCATCATCTCCGTGTAACTGCAAAGAAAAGAAATAATCCATACTAATATTATAAATTCTCTTCACGCCTAAACCACTGAACGGATTTCGATAAAATTTGGCAGAGAGATAGATTGCATCCCGGGGAAGGACATAGGATAGTTTTTCGGGTTGAGAGGAAAGTTTAGGAGTATGAATGTGGATGGTTATAAGAGTGGAGTAAGACCAAAGAAACTATAGATGGAGCCCAAAAGTATGACAACCAGTCTTACCAATGGCTACTGTGTTACCCAGTAACTGGGTTGAGGAGGTCAGATAGGCAGTCGCTCCATGTAGACTGGAAGCCAACAATAATTGCCAAAAGACTAGGCATATTGATTGAGGAGTTTACAACATGCACCATGGATGAACGCATTCAAATGAAGCAAGTACTTACAGCGTCAGCAATCTGTGTCCAATCTAACGCTCCAATGATTTTATCATTTTCAGACGGCTTCTTGTCCCAGTTCCAATTTGTGAATTCTTTGAAACCACCGGTCACCTTAAAAGATACAATAATGACAGATGTTTATTTATTTAACCTTTTAACCGCTGCGGGAGACGCTCCGGGCGTCGGGAGCCGCGTGACGACTCCCTGTCACCGTAGGCGCGGGCCTGCGGGCGGAGGCCGGAGAGTAATAGGTAGCTCACTGTCCGAACAGGACCAGACCCGTGCCGGACGGCGCGTACGTATTCCACGCGCGCCTCAAAGAGATGTCAGCAACAGAGAAGGGGCCCGCTAGGACCGAAGCCTGCCGGGGCACCGGGATTGTCCGAAAGGGTTACCGCTACCCCGGAACACAAAATGCTAAGGAAGGAACACGGGTGGGTTTTAGTCAGTAAGAGTCCTAGTCTCACTCCCTTTCGTTCCACCCAGAGCGGGAGGGGACATTTTGATGATTGCCCAACTTAAAAAAAAAGAAGGATGTCAGTGGAAACGCCGGGGGGGGCACGCCCTAGGAGGACACATAGTGACCTTATTGGTGACGTTCTTCAGGAAGGGCATAGTACTCGCAACCGGCGTGCGTGTATGACCAGCGGTGCTATTCTATAAAAATCTCACCGTGAAAACTTAGGTGAAGTGAGCGTGGAGAGAGCTGTCAATAGTGTCAATTCCTAGCAAAAACAAACTCACAACTCACTTCACCTAAGTTTTCACGGTGAGATTTTTACAGAATCGACCGGCAGATGACATTTCAAATGTCAGGATCATAGCAGGTGGCATTCTTAAGATCCCGTCTTCCCCCATTCTCAAGGGCTGCCTTCTTCCCAGAAGGCGGCAGTTTATGTTATAACTAAGTAAATAAAAATATGTTGTTTAAAGTAAACTAAAAAACATGCTTTTATCGCGCACAATTATTTTTTTACTAAATAATTAAATGCTTAAGAGCGTGTTTTTTAAAGTACATACTTTATTGTTTTTTTTTTGCGTCTAGTATTATATTCTTCATTCAAGATAATAAGTCAACGAAGTTATGGCGATTAGGGGCGTATGACGTTCGGCCATAAATAAATGCTTCTATCTTTCGAAATGTTCTGTCACAAATTATGTGGCTGGCATCTCTATGCTTCACAAAAAACTGGACTAGCAGCCAGCGCCTTACCTCGATTGGCCGAACGTTCTGATATAAGTAACATATTGGACTCATCAAACAAATCATATGACCCCAAACTCGAGGGGTTTACCAGTAGCCATCAAAGACTCCCACTATCCACCTCCTGGCTCCATCATCAGATCAGCTCCAAGATACCAAATTATAATTTTGTCATCTAAACTACAAATACATACAAAGTTTCATTTTAATACAACCATTAGAAGCAGGTTAAAATTGACTTCTATGATTTTTTACATTGTTACGTACAAGTGAAGCTAATAAAAGCGTGTTAAAAATCACCTGAAACTTCCTCTCTGCATCTTCAGCAAGCGGCCTCTTGGCTTCTGTGACTACAATAGCTGTATAACCTTCAGGTAGACTCGTTTTTTGACCATTCAATGGGTATCCACGAAATGATCCTGAATATTCTGTAAAAAAATAGTTAAAAATGATAATAATCTGGATGGATGGACTGTATGAAAGAAAACTAGAAAGGGGGCGACAACTGAGATGAGGACTTATAGAGAAGTCATCATCTGCCTGCCTTTTCCCCAACTATGTTCGGGTCAGCTTCCAGTCTAACCAGATGCAGCTGAATAGCAGTATTTTACATGGAGCGACTGCCTATCTGACCTCTGTAATACTTCGTATTACCCAGTAACTGGTTACTGGGTAATACGATACCCCTTGGTGAGACTGGTTATCAGACTTTCCGGCTTCTGACTACCCGTAACGACTGTCAAAGATCCACGAATAACAGCCGGGACCAATGGCTTAACATGCTTTCCAAGGCACGGATGGGTCTCGGTATGTAAAGATGACCACTGTTGATCACCCATCCACAGACCAACCATGGTAAGCATAGCTTAACCTGATCGATCGACCTGTGCGGCTGTTATGTTTCTGCTTTATATATAGTTCAGTTGTTATGCAAAGTTTCATGATCTCATTTGGAGTACTTTTTTTTAAATATTAGCGGTTTATTGTTTGGTTTGGTAACTTTTGTAATTTTATTCTATTGAGAAAATTTTATGGATTTGTGTTTATTCCAAACATAGAACGGGCCGCAGTGTCAGCTACTTCATTTCCACGAATGCTACTGTGTGAAGGTACCCAAACTAATTCTACTTTAATCACTACATAGTATAAAACAAAGTCGCTTTCTCTGTCCCTATGTCCCTTTGTATGCTTAAATCTTTGAAACTACGCAACGGATTTTGATGCGGTTTTTTTTAATAGATAGAGTGATTCAAGAGGAAGGTTTATATGTATAATAACATCCATTAAATAGTGGAGAAGTACTGTTATTTTTGAGGTTTCTAATGTGATGTCGTAAATAATTACATTTTTTCCGCTTACATTGCAAACGCAGGCTGAACCCTACGAGTTTTATTAAAATAATGTACTAAGTATTGTACACATTGAAAAGGTCTACAGAAAAATCCGTGATGGTATATGTCTATCTCTTATGGATAACCCACAATAACTTTTTTTTGTCATTTACTTTTTACGACAAATAATGGCTAATTTTCGAAGCGATTTTAACCAATACAGCATTAATCCTTAACCAATTAAATACCTTGAATACATTGTTCATTTAATATAGATCTATATGGCCCTTTACACCGTATGATTTAAGTGAATATTTTCGAAGATATTACAGATTTAAAAATTGCGGGACGTAGCGTTTGCGGCGGTACCGGCCGGCCGCCCGGTGCGGCAAGAGCGTGCCTATAAATAGCGCGTCTGAGGCCGCGGTTTTCCCTATAGCACTTTGAATTTAGCAGCGATCGGACGCGTTTATTATAAAAACGTGCTTTTCAGCGCGACAACGTAAGTAAATAACTTGATTCTTTAAAGATTGATGCGCCGACGAAAATATACTACTCGGTCGATACTGTTCTCGATTTGGAAGAAGCTGTTCATTTTCCTACAGAATTTCTAAATTCTTTGAACCCGTCTGGACTCCCCCTCACAAAATGGTGTTGAAAGTAGGTTGTCCTGTTATTTTATTAAGAAACCTGACTCCACCTAAACTTTGCAATGGCACGCGTTTGCTGGTAAAATCATTGAAAACTTTCATAATAGAGTGCACAATACTCACAGGATGTGGTACCGGAGAAGATGTATTGATTCCCCGAATCCCTCTGATACCATCGGATTTACCCTTCCAATTTAAACGTTTACAGTTTCCGGTAAAGACATCTTTTGCAATGACGATTAATAAATCGCAGGGTCAAACCTTCAACGTTGCAGGCTTAGATTTGAGCGTTGACTGTTTTTCACATGGACAACTGTATGTCGCTCTTTCAAGAGTGACCTCCAGAGAAAACATGTTTGTATTGTCTAATGACAAGAAAGCTATGAACGTTGTTTATAAAGACATTCTGTAATATGTTGTAAAAATAAAATAAATTGTTAAAAATGTAAAAAAAGTAAATAAGTAAAAATGTAGTGTATGAATTTAGATATTTCAAAGATAGCAGGAAATCTTCATGGTATAGGGAAAGGGGGATTGTTTTACTTCAAATTTAACGCGTGCGGGCCACGGGCAGTAATGAATAAATCAAAACTACTGAATCGATTTTAATCACATAGGCTATATATTTTATACCCGTGCGAAGCCGGAGCGGGCCGCTATGTTTTTATATACAACGTTCACAGTTTTTCTGTAGTGTATTTAGTATCAGCATTGCACCCGTGCGAAGCCGGGGCGGGTCGCTAGTATACTTATAAAGTACTTTTTGGATTATAAATAATATAACACCGGTCAACAAAAAAAATAATATTTTTTGAGTCTGTTAAATAAGTAATATTTTCTGATTGTATACATCGAAAAGTAGGCAGAAACTCCATTAGTAATAAATAAAGTTTGCTTTTGTACCTCTATATAATGAAAAATAAATATATGCTGTTTTGGCAGATTTTTTGAGGAGCCGTTGCATTTAAGATGCAAGAGAGGGGTGAGGGGGGATTGTGGGTATGAAACGGTGAGTGACAGACTGTCACGGCAGTGTGCGCGTGCGCGTTCCAAAGGAATAATGCATTTCATGTATCGCGAGGCCTACAAATGTCTTCCAAAAAGTGTAAAAATGACGTGAACTCTTTTTGCTATATTTGCGGCGAATTTTTTAAAGTGAGAGCCAAAAAATTTAGTTTGTCATTAAATATGAAACTCTGTGAAGCCTATGAAGCTTATTTTAATTTACTCGTACGAAGTCGAAGATATAATATGGGCACCTCATTTGCAGAATGTCTCTTAAAGTACACATGCTACATGCTCACTTGGATAAATTTAAAGACAACTTGGGTGCATATTCAGAAGAGCAAGGGGAACGCTTCCACCAAGATGTACTGAACTTCGAACAACGGTATCAAGGTCAATATAATGAGAACATGATGGGTGACTACATTTGGGGGCTCATACGAGAAAGTTCTTACTCATACAAAAGAAATACCAAAACTATTCATTTTTAAACCTTTTTTTGTATTCTTTTTTTGTATTTGTGGATTTATTTATGCTTTATTTTGTAATGAAAGTTAATAAAAATATATAATTCAAAATTTGTTTTCCTTTTAAATATAATTGAAATTAAACAATAGTGCTTTTTCCATAAAATTTGAAATTTCGTTCTGGTAGCTTCAAAAGCAAACTTTATTAGATAAAAATATTTTTTCTTTCTTTAGTTAGCCATAAGTAATAAAAATCAGAGGTACAGAACTCAGACTCAAAATTCATGTTGACCGGTGATAATTTAACTTAAAAGAAATATTTACATTGTGTAGAGCAGACAAAACACTTTTAGAGACTGTGGCTATTAAAATATTATGTACATTATTTACAAGACTATTTACATGCTGCAGTGCACAATAAATTGCATAACATTCTGCAGTGGATCATAGAAAGCTGCATTTACATTATGGTCAGACTTAATTGAGTTTTTTTTTTTTTTTTTTTTTTTTCATTATGGCGTTGCACTATTCGTGCTTATTGCCACTGACAATATTTAATCTGATTATAGCAAAACGTAAGAATCGATAACTCGCGAAATAATGAAAGGAATTACAAAGAGAAATTTGGAAACGGAAAGGAGAATAGTTGTTATTAAGTAATAAATTTAAATTAAACCAAAAACTACATAATAAACTATGTATACATATTAAAATTTACGTTTAAATAGATATATCATTATTTACAAGGAAAAGTGCTATGGTTTTATAAATATCTACATTAAAATTAAATAAAATACTTGAGATAGAAGTGGGAAAAGGGACTCGGAGGGAAACAAGGCTTTGGAAAAGTGAGGAGTGGTCATAAAGGGGGCAGGCAAAAATAAAGTGGTTCAGATCTCCCACCTCAGCGCCACATTCACACTCAGGGCTCTGCACAATGCCAAGTCTGGCAAGATGAGCTGGAGTGCACACATGACCCAATCGCATACGTATTAATATTGTTGAAATCTTTTTGCTTAGCTTGTACTTGCTAAACCAAGGTTTGACAGGAATGGATGGCTGAATATTACGATAAAATCTCCCTTTCACTGATTGCCCCGACCAAAGCTGACCCCAGGATTCCTGTAAATAAACCCTGGGCAGAGCAGCCAGATCTTGGGAGTTGTTTTTGTATGGAAAAACGTCTCCACTTAATACGGCATCATTAGCTAACTGGTCTGCTCTCTCATTACCTAAAATGCCACAATGCGAGGGTATCCACGCAAAATGCACTGAATATCCCTTAATAGAACACCTGTGGAGGAGTTCACGTATTTCAAATATAATAAAAGAATTATGAGAATAGAAAGGAAATCTGGCCAAAGATTGTAAGGCACTCCTTGCATCAGTTAAAATAAGTGAATTCCGTAAGCCCATAAGAAGTATATATTCGACAGCTTTGAATAGACCATAACATTCTCCAGTAAATACAGATGATTCGGGCGGAAGCTTTATTTTTTGAACGACATTATATTGGGAGTGGTATACACCTACTCCCACACATGAGTCCCTTCCATGCTTCGAAGCATCTGTAAACAGGAGCTGACAACCCATCCAGTCTCTATCCATAGTAAAGTTGAAGTTAATGTTATGACATACGTCATCTCGGTAAATGTTAAGGTTATAGTGGATGTTTGGTGATATAATTAATGAACTGTAATTACAATGATATATAGGAAGAAATTGAGATTGGTGGCAAGGAGCTTCGATTAAATTGTATTTTCTAAAGCTTTTAACTAAACACGGAGTATCTTTGTGCCTCCAGTAAGTGGATGAAGTAACTTCTTTAGAGAGAATAGAAAGTCTATTTCGCAAAGGATGATAAGTAAATTGTAGACACCGAGCCATAAATCTATCAGCCAAAAATTGACGTCGCAAATGAAGCGGAGGGTCTCCACATTCCACCTGAAGACAATTAATAGGACTGCTTTTCATTGCACCTGAAACTACTCTAAGTGCCTTGGACTGAATTCTTTCCAATTTCTTAAGACCAGCAACATTAGCAGGTTCCAGCAAAAAGGTCCCATAGTCCAATACACTTCTAATCAAGGTGTTGTACAGTAGTTTTAATGAAAAGGGATGTGCTCCCCACCACACACCAGCAAGACATCTAATTATGTTGATATTTCGTTCACATTTAGCAGCTATATAATCACAGTGTGGTAAACCTGTAAGATGTGTATCCAAAATAAGGCCTAAAAATTTTACTTGATTTTTAACCGGCATAGGGATATTATCATAAGTTACTGTAACTGCTGGAGGCTTATGCATTCTAGTAAATAAGACTATATTACTTTTATCAATTGACAGGCATAGACCATTGGTTTCCAACCATGTCTTCAGGAAACATAAAGAAGAGGTTAAGGAAGTACAAATATTCACAACAGAATGACCAGATAAATAAAGAAGTAAATCATCTGCATATTGAAGGACTTGTACCGACTCATTTAGAGAGGATTCTAAATCGTAAGTGTAAATATTATAGAGAAGTGGACTAAGTACAGAACCCTGAGGGAGACCTTTCCATACTAAACGGGTAAATGTACACCCTTCAATATCTAGATTTAAAGATCTCTCTGAAAGCATATTAATTATGAAATTAGACAGCATTTTTGGAATTTGTAATAAATTCAGCTTTTGTTCCAGGACTGATACTAGGACATTATCATAAGCTGAGCTTATATCCAGGAAGGCAGCAATTACAGAGTTATTTGAGGAAAAGGCTAAGCGAATATCAGTTGTGAACACACTAAGACTGTCAATCGTACTCTTACCCTTCCTAAAACCAAACTGTGATGTTGCTAGCATGTTTTTGCTTTCCAAAAACCACTCCAAACGATTCTTAATGAGATGTTCAGCAATTTTAACAAGAACTGTTGAAAGTGCGATTGGTCGATAAGAAGTAACTTTAGAAGAAGGTTTGTTTGGTTTCAGAATAGGAATAATTGTTTGAGACTTCCAACTTGATGGGATGTTGCCAGATATAAAAGCTGTATTGACGAGATCTAAATATATTAAAAGTACAGAGTCAGACAGATTGACTATAAATGAATATGGTATACCATCTTCACCAGGAGCTGAATCCTTAACATGTGAAAGAACTCCTTTCAACTCACTTAGTGTGAAGAGAGAGTTCAATTCGGAATCCAAAATAGGAACATCAGGAAAATGCATTAAAGATCTCTGTTCTGGGACCGAAGGAGGAGCTAAATGATCCATGAACTCATTGGCCAACTCTAATGGCAGTTTTGAGGCTGTTGTGTCCCTGAATGCTGACCTGAATCGCCTGATATTTCGCCATACTACAGATGCGTTAACTTCTGGAGAGATAGATGCACAAAATCTTTGCCAACCTTCATATTTCTTTTTCCTAAGGAGCTTACGAGTTGTACGAGCAGCTTCTTGATAAATCTCAAAATTGTGACGAGTCATAGTATGGCAATAATTTTTTTCAGCTTCTTTTCTTTTTTTAATGGCCTGAGTGCACTCAGCATCCCACCAAGGTGGTGAAGGAATTTTGCCTGTCACACCATTCTTAATAGGGAAAGTATTATCAGCTATCTCTATTAAAATTCTTGTAATTTCATTAGATAGTAACTGAGGATCTTGTAGTAAGGAATTAGATAAAGCAGAAATTCTTTCTTCCACACAATTTTTGTATTTATCCCAGTCTGCATTATGAAGTCTGTACTTTAAGCGCGGTTGTGGTATTGGAATGCAAGCATCTGGTTTTTTATTTGGAAAAGAAATGATTATAGGAAAATGATCACTACCATGAGAAGACGGTAAAAGAGACCAGGATAATGTTGATGCTAAATCAGGTGTGCAGATTGAGAGATCAGGAGCACTTATTCCCTCATCTGGATTTGTTTGGCGTGTTGGGAGACATGTGTTTAAAATGCACAAATTGTTTGAGTCTAGTATTTCTAATAACTTTTCCCCATAGTAATTGGAACTAGAACTTCCCCAAGACTGATGCTGTGTATTAAAATCGCCCATTACCAAAAATGGTTTAGGTAAAACTGTAAATAGGTTATTAATTTCAGAAAGAATATTTACAGTAGGGCGGGAATAATAAATACATACTATACAGATTTTATTTACAATAGCAGCAACGGCAGATATATCGTCACTGAGACTTGGAAGAGGAAAAGACTGAAAAGACAAGTTATTTTTAATAAGCATGGCGACACCGCCATACCCATCGCTTCTATCCGTTCTTAGACAAGCATAGCCAGGAATTCTAAAAGAGAACCCTGGTTTAAGCCATGTCTCACAGAGAGCGACTGCAAAGGGATTATATTTATTTAATATATAGTACAGATCAGATTTTTTATTCACAATGCTGCGACTGTTCCACTGAACAATCTTGGTTTGATTTAGATCCATTATGGTTAATATTAAATAAGTTAGACAGCGTATCAATTATAATGGCAACGTTGGACGGTTCAATAATATTATTTTTAGATAAAGTATTAATTAGCATGATAATTAAGTTTAAAATTTGACTTTCATTATTATTATTTGTAGTTTTATTTTGCAAAGCAACACCATTACCTGACATTGAAACTTCATTATTAATAAGTTCTTGATGAGCTGCCCGGTCATACCCCTTGACTTTTTGTGGGGGATCTCGAGGTTTTAGGAATACTGTTTTTCTGTGTGATGTGAAATTTGATGTGTTTGGTGAATTTGGCAAAGGTCGTGAAGAAGAAAATTTATTATTTGTATGTAAAGGAGCAGATGTTACCACATCTGCATATAGTTTGGAGATAGGGGGATGCAGCTGCGACGCTTCAGCATATGACACGCAGCTATGGGCCATATAGTGCTTAATTGATTTTTGTCTCTCAAACTCTGGGCATTTTTTGTTAACGGCGTAATGAATGCCACTACAATTACAGCATTTACCGTCACTTTCGTCTTCAATACTACAAGTGTCAGCAGAATGCTTCTCCCCACACTTGAAGCACTGAGGGTTCGACCTACATTGTACCTTTGTATGACCAAAATGACAACAATTAAAACATTGAATTGTTGGGAATGTGTACAATTCTACTGGCATAGAATTGTAACAACAAAATACACGTTTTGGTAAAATTTGACCGTCAAAGGTGAGCACGACTGTTTGAGATGGTTTCCAGACAGGGGTCGGTTCGTGCACTTTATAATTAAGACGCCTTGCCTTAATAACTTTACCGCATCCAGTGGGAACAGTCACATTTTCCATTATTTCATCGGGAGACCATTCGGTAGGTACACCTTTAATAATACCCATACGACACACATTAATAGATGGAACAAATGCCTTCAATTTCTCTTTCGCCAAACAAGGGTCATTTATAAAAAAGTTTGCATCTAGGTAATGAGAGAAGCTTAATGAAATCCTATTTCGACCGATGCGTTTTAAAGAACCATTGACAATATTATTATAACGACGTTTTTTAAGAAAATGCCCTAAAGAAATTGGGTGTAATGATTGAGCAGAGTTTCCTACATCAATATTTTTTTGAATATGTACAACATATGGCGACAGGTCTGTGGCTTCGTACAAAGCCCTAGCAACCTGTGGCGCCTTCTGGGGAAGTTCTGAGGTGGGACGAATCTCAGTCTGGGGACCATCCACGGAACGTGGAGTGGCTTCCAGAGGAACTAATACCGATTCATTTTCGCAATGGCAATCTGCCTCTTTATTAGCTCCTGTAGAGTGACCATGTCTCCTTCTTTTATTGCAGTGTTTGCACATTTTGCGTGGGGCTCTAGTCCTTTTCCGCTCCGATCTGGCTGTGGACGCATCAGTATCCATACTGGATTCATCATTAATAGTTATATTAAGTCCAACTGAGGGGACTTTACCCCCCGGATCGGGTGGTTCCTTGTCCATCGGACAGACAGAATAAAATAAAATATGAAAAAACTTACCCTAAATGTGGAGAATTATATACACAAACAATAAAAATAACTAGCCTAATCAATATCTACAAAAATCTACACAACTTATCTCCAATCACAAAAGTTTTGCGTTATTTAAAAAATCCAAAAGAAAATCACGCCCGCCAAATTCGACGATTCCCGCGCTTTTCTTAATTGAGTTTCGATTACCTAAATAAATGTCAAATTAAATGGGGCTTTGGACAAGTCTCTTTGCAAAGAGGTCTTATACCACTAGTGTGTCATGTCAAATCACCAAGCTGTTATCGGTAATGCCATTACTGTAGTAAAATATACAGGATAAGTTAAACTTGCTATTACGAGGGCCATTTAACATATCTCTGCTTTCCGCTTTTAGGAATACAAGCGTGATAGGTTATAGTAAATAAAAGTTGTCATTGTTTTGTTTACCTCCATTTACGTCAGCTACGTAGATGTAGGGCTCAAAATATTTGTTTGAGTTCGCAGGGCCGTCGGATGCAATTGAGCAAGCCATGTAATGTGCTCTTTGTTCAAATATTTCTGCGTTTTCATCTTTTTTTAAGTTATTTTCCACTTGGATAGACATTTTTTAACCTTTAGTTTTTCTGACAGAATTTCCGCCAACGGCGCCAACAGAATTTGAATTTGACATTGACAGTGACACTTGCTTGACAGTATTATATTTTCACAGATTTACATAAATTTAAAGCATGTTTGTTGTAAAGCTTTCTATTAGGGGCTGCAAATTATACGTGTGTATCTGATATGATTATTGTTTTGCTTTATGCTTTATATTGTACTATTGTTCTGCAGTTTATTTTCTATTTAATGTATTTATTTTACGATTTAAATCTTATGAAAACAAGCTTAAAATATATTAATAATTTCTTATATAAATGGCAACTTTGCGGTGTCCTGAAACGAGACTATCATTTTGCTTACTCAAAAAGTATTGAATTTTGCATTTGTTTTAGTATTGCTTATCTAAATATGCCTGTTATTATAACTTTAAGTAATTTTGTTGTCATTTTAATTGCAGTTGAATGAATTAACAGAACCAGTTTTATTTTTAATGTTCGCATTTATATTACAATCATTATGTTTCTGAACGTCTCTCTGATTCAAAGAATACTTGCCATCTCAAAAACAAATGATGTTATGGTTGAAGTGTCAAAATGTCCAGTGAATTGCAATTCATGACGAAAATTTCGCAACCGTAACGAAATTATCACGAAATTAAAACAAAAGCATTATACATTTCGCTTTACTAACATAAGTTCCTTATCGTGTGACGTTATTTTTAATCGCGTAGAGACCGTCGTCGCGTATGACTACCTAAGTGTTGTACAATAATATTTATTCAGTTGTAACAAATCGTAATTTTACGTCACTGTAAATAATTTGGCTGTTCCTCTGTTTGTGTTTGTTGACTCACAATAATCTGAGAACTTGCGTTGGCAACAAGCTAGTGAAGCAGTGACCTTGGGTATCATAACAGCTGTTTGCGTGAGTACCTTTGCACCATTTTATTTTACTTTAGAGGTAGATTAAAAAAATTATTTAAGAAATCAATTCACGTTTAATGTTCTCGATCTTTCGCTTTTTTATGTTGAACTACTGTTTATATTTTTATGTTTATTATATTTCGCGGGCTATTCTATTTATCTTTCAAAAGACCTTGAGAATAATTATGATATGAAAGAGAGGGGAATAAGGATATTAAGGATGTAATTGTTGCTTAAAAGAAAGGCACTACAGGCTCTACTTTTAACAGTTAGAAGCGGATTTATATGCTGATGTAGAAATTAAATACCTGCATTTTGTACAAAAAACTGAAACAAAGCAAGTTTGCAAATCACTAAACTAAAATATCATTGTTTTTCCCGCTCATTTTAAGTACTTTCTCTAAGCTATAGATTCTAAATTGAAAATTTGCTGTCTTAGAAGCCAGCTTTTTTTTTGTGTAACATATTAGGTACTTTTAATTTGACCACAAAAAATGTTGAATGATTGCTAAGTAAGTAGGTAGATACAGATATACAACTACATATTGTCACTCACATGACTAAAAGTCCTATTTCATTTTTTAGCCGATTTAAGTGAGGACAACTACACTCTTCCATTGGTGTTTCTTTAAATTTTGTTGCCTTTCAAAATAGTTATATTTTGAAATCCAAATAACATAGAGGTACGACGGTCAGTGAAAAGTGTAAATAATCACGAATAGAAAAATGTAGCTGTCCCAACCAAAATCAGCCAAAAAATGAGAAAATTGAGGTAGGATTTTTAGTCATGCGAGCAATGATATGTAAGATCTAGAAAATACTCTATGAAAGTGGACATTACTTACAAACATAAATTCACTCCCTCTTGCCACATGAGGGTAGGCAGAAACTATAGAACGCCAACTGCTATGATCCTTACATACAGTACCCGGCGATAAATATTGCACATTGACCTTTGGAAAGAGACAATCGGCTAATTTCGGTTTCGTAGAGCGTTATTCTGTCGCACGAAATACAAACAGTCCGGTATCTATTAGGAGCTGTTAAAACAATTATGATTTGCTTCTTTTGATAATTATTTTCATTCATTGTATAAAATACAAAAAAAGGTAGTAAAGGTCGAAGTGCAATATTTATCGCAGGGTACTGTACTCCTTTTGCCTCGTTTACGTTCATACATCTGAAGGTCAACACTCGTAATTTAAAATGTTCAAAATCTAGTTGCAGCCTCATCTCAACGACAAGCAAATGTCAAAAATGTAGGGAAATTAGACATATTTTTGACAGATTGAGACTTGGATCAGACTGTGTTCTTCAAAACCGTGAGGTTTGTCCTTCTGGTCATACGCGCACATGCTCATAACTTGTTTCTTAAATATAAATAAAAAAAAATCATGTACTGATAAAAAATATATTGAGGAACTATTGCACAATTTATTTTTATAGGTAACTAATTCTTGAGTGAGTCATTTCTATAAATAATGATGTGTGGGTATATTGTAATATTTGTAATATTGTGGTTTTACAACTTTGATAATAGTATTACCTACTAGATTTTGCCCGCGAATTCATCTGCGTGAAATTTCTTGTTCACCCGACCCACCCTGTCGCATCGCATCGCCATATTGTAATATTTGTAATATTGTGGTTTTACAACTTTGATAATAGTATTACCTACTAGATTCTGCCCGCGAATTTATCTGCGTGAAATTTCTTGTTCACCCGACCAACCCCGTCGCATCGCATCGCCCGCCCACGCTCTTACTTCGTTACTTCGTTTTCGCTAAGCATTCTTTTTAACTTTCTTTCTTTTTACTCAGCTCCTAAGAGTTGTAGCGATATGATAAATAACTAAAAGCCTTCCTCAAGAATTGGGCTATCAAATGCAAAAAGAATTTATCAAATCCGACTGGTAGTTCCGGAGATTACGGCATTCAAACAAATCAATAAACGAACTCCTCAGCTTTGTTAGGTGTATTGTAAAATTGTGGTTTTACAACTATGTTATAAATATTCCCTATTTATTATTAGTAGAAAAAAATATTTAATAATGACATACATTAATCGGAAAACAATGAAATTATTTCCTCATTTTATATTATTGACATATGTATGTATGTACAATAGTCCGTGGATGGGTGACCATATTTACATACCAAGTGCCTCCGTGCCTCGGAAAGCACGTTAAGCTGTTGGTCCCGGCTGTCATTCATGGTCTTTGATAGTCGTTACGGGTCGTCAGAAGCCCGAAAGTCTGACAACCGGTCTTACCACGGGGTATCGTATTACCCAATAATTGGGTTGTGGAGTTCAGATAGGCACGGAGGGTTCCTCGGAAAGCACGTCAAGCCGTTGGTCCCGGCTGTCATTTGTGGATCTCATTAGAACTGTATTGGTCATCAGGCCAGGCTCCGTACAAAAACGCCCATCATTCTTTAAGTGTATGATACAGACCATTACACTGAACAACTTTCTCAATGGGAGCGAAAAATTTATCAACTGTCCCTTATAAAACTTCAGTACCTACTAGACCTAAACGTATGGGACGGCTGAATTTTTATTCGCGATTACGATGTTGGTCTTATGGAGAAAATTGTTTAGTTTGATGGTCTGTACCACACACCTTTAAAATTTGGTTGGTCTTTGAAGAATAATCCTGTAGAATAGTTACATAGATATAGATGAACTCAATCACTGCTATTATAGAGTTCAAAAAGCATGGCAATAGATGATTCTGTGTGGCGCGTGTTCTAGCATTTTCGAATTTTTTTGCAGGTCTGAGCTGACACACATACTATGCTAGACATGCTTATTAAATTGTTTACTAGGTAACATCGCAGTTGCTATTTTTTATATGGAGATGAAGGCCAAAAAAATGTGGTTGGATTGTGCGAGGAATGAATGATATGAAAGGGAAGGGAGTGAATGATAGAGTGACGGTTGACAGGGGAGAATGGAAGATGAAAACTTGTTGCGCCGACCCTAAGTAACATGGGATAGTTCGTGGGATCTTTATTTGCATAAAATGTGGAAGAAGGTACAAAATATGTTACATACAATTTCTGTGCAAAGACACATTTAAATTTCCGCCATGTAAAAATATTTAATAGATACGAGTAGGTATGTTATTCTTGTAACAATTATGGCAGGAAGATGATGTTGAGTTGCTATTTTTACAAGGAAAACATAGCCATAATGTTTTTTTTATAATTAAATTTGGCACTGACATCGTAGTAGTAATATTCTAATTAAAAATTCGGCGACAGTCATGCATGACAGTCAACAACAACAAAGATTGCCAAATTCCCGCCAATTTTCCGTCAAAGCATTGCCAACTTTGAAAAAAAAAACATGCCACAGATAGAAATTTATTTTTGTCTCTGCTATATCTGGGGAATCAGCTGTTTATTTAAACTAACTTTTAAAGATCTATATCTAATTTAGTAACACATTTAAAAACACTTTTAGACATAACATAACATTAAGCCTGAAATTCCCGAAGGTTCCGGCAGAGGTGTATCTATAAGTACACTCACATTTCGCGCTCGCACATACTTTTTGTGGATACTACAATCGGTCAGATTATTTCGCTTACCTAACGTTATTGAGACCTACGTTTTGTCCCTTCCGTGCCTCGGAAAGCATGTTAAGCCGTTGGTCCCGGCTGTCATACATGGATCTTTGACAGTCGTTACGGGTCGTTAGAAGCCCGAAAGTCTGACAACCAGCCTTACCAAGGGGTATCGTATTACCCAATAATTGGGTTGTGGAGGTCAGATAGGCAGTCGCTCCATGTGAAACTCTGGTATTAGGCGGCATCCGGTTAGACCGGAAGCCGACCCCAACATAGTTGGGAAAAGGCTAGGCAGATGACTGACTTTCGATTTCCAAAATGGTTTATTAATCAAATTCCAGCCGGCGTTTGCAGGTGCAAAATCGTTAGACACAGACAAAGTACCTGCTACATTTAAAGGAATGCTTATTTACATAACATTAGAATCTAAATCGAGGTCGTTTGATAAAAACAACGAGTGAATGACCTGCCGCTAAACTTGGAAATGTTAAAGATCTTGTCACATTATAGATAAGATAAGAAAACCAATTTCAATTTCCCACGCTGGCTGTGCGCAATCAAGAGGAAACTGATTGGAATTCTGTGAAGTTTATTTCATTCAACTGGCAAACAGTCTGCACGTTTAAGGGGGAAGCGCTAAGGTAGCCCGCGAAATCCAAATTTTCTTACGTTTTTTGCAATTTGCTGGTCAGCATTAAGTTGTACGTCGATCAAAATATGATTCGCGGCCGTAACAAATATGTATTTACAGAATCATAATCAATAGAATCAGTAATACAACTTGTTAGGTTAGTGTAATCCCAAAATGTCAAGATTTCATGAAATAGTCATTCTGTGGGGTTACTTGGTCTTAGAGAGTTGTGTGACTTTAATGATTATAATTCTGTAAATACATATTTGTTACGGCCGCGAATCATATATTAATCAACGTACAACTTAATACTGACCAGCAAATTGCAAAAAACCTAAAAAAATGATTTCTAATAATTTTTTTCTAGCTTCCGCCCGCGGCTTCGCCCGCGAATATGTCGATAAAAACTATCCTATGTCCTTCCCCGGGATGCAATCTGTCTCTCTGTCAAATTTTAGCGAAATGCGTTCAGTGGTTTAGGCGTGAAAAGGTAACATACAGACAGATCGACAGACAGAGTTACTTTCGATATTAGTATGGATTTTTTATTGTTATGTAGGGTATACGCACATATTGGTAGTTATTTATTTTAGTTTTTCATTAATCACAGTACAACACACACACATGTAAATCACAACATTTTATTTGATTTTGTAGAAGCTTTTCTTTTATTATCACATTTAATTAATTATCTTAATTTATTATAACGGACTTCCCTATGTGTTTGCATGTAATTCCAGCGTATGATACTCGTGGGTTGCAGCTGAAAATCAGCGGCAGGTGGTACACCTTGTGTTGTCATCTGACATTATGCTGAGCTGAGGCCCTTTTGGCATTATAATCTTTCTGTTTTATAGTTTTAAGGTGTATTTATTTTGCTGTAATGCCAATAAGCGCGTTTTTCTTTCTTTTTTTTCTATTGTATAGATACAAATAATAAGCTTGAATATTTTCATTGTTACAGTGCAATGGATTCCTTCTTTAGTTTATTTGACCCTGCAGACGGGAACCAGAACAAACAGAAGAATAAAAAGAGGCACAAACCTGAACAGGATACAGTCAAGAAGAAACCTGACGCTCCCAAGGGTAAGTGACGTCAATATGACTAGGTTTTTTGTGTGACGGTACTATGACATCCTAAGATCGATGTCGGATCATTATCATTCATCGATTCCCCTTTAAATTTAATATTCAAACCCCTCCGTGCCTCGGAAAGCACGTTAAGCCGTTGGTCCCGGCTGTCCTTTGTGGATCTTTGACAGTCGTTACGGGTAGTCAGAAGCCCAAAAGTCTCGATAACCAATCTTCAAGGGGTTTCGTGCTACCCAGTTACTGGGTGTTGGAGGTCAGATAGGCAGTCGCTCTATGTAATATGCTGCATCCGGTTAGACTGGAAACCGACCCCAACATAGTTGGGAACAGGTTAGGTAGATGATGAGGTGAATTGCGATTTTAAATTACTATAATTATAACATTATCTGTAATTCTTCTTTAACCATTCTCTTTTCTTCTCGCAGGACGTAGAAGAGGCCGCAAATCGAATGTGAAGAACGAAACTTTGCCAGAAGAGTCCTCTTTCCTCTGCGAACCGGATCTCAGCACTGATCTCCTAGTTAAAGATGTTAGTTATATCGAGAACTTCATTGAGATTAATAAAAAAGATGATGGTAAGTGACCTTCTTATTATATTACTAGCTGCGCCCCGCGGATTTACCCACATAAGACTCGATCCCGTGGGAATATCGGGATAAAAAGTAACCTATATGTTAATCCAGGGTGTCGGCTACCTCCATACCAAATTTTATCAAAATTGGTCCAGCCGTTTGTGCTTGAAGAAGTAACAAACATACGAACACACAAACATTTGCCTTTATAATATTAGTGTGATTGAGGTATGAGGAACAGGGTGTAAAGTTCACTCAACCTCCATAGAAGAGTGAGGATCCTCCGACCAAATGGGTGTCCTGTCTGGTGGGCAAATGGCCAACAGCAGTTCAACCTAGAAGGTTGTCGTCTGCTTAACCGGACTTGCCTGTGGTTGCCTCAATAAATTAAGTCCAGCCAGGGCTTAAAAACTAAGCGACTACACGCTAAGGGGCACGGACCTCGGCGTAGGGCGTCGCTGGGAGGGGGCAGCAAGGGACAGGCTGGATCGGGATTATTTAGGGACAAATTTTATGCTACAGGCTCAGCGGCGTGGGCTGGCTCGAGCAAGGGTGGGGGTTGACGATTGTATATAATATGCTAGTTGCGCGGTAAACTCTGCTTGCGAGATGCAGGATTTAGCGTGACGTCAGTATGATGCGTAGTTCGCATGTGGCGATATAGATGACGCCACAGTATACTAGGGCCCTTTACACACGTTCAGGCTTTCGCATACCCGCCAGGGCAGCAGATGTATGAGTAAACCGGTGCTATACTGCCGCTGCTGTACTGCTAAGGTGTTTAGTACTGTTGCGCGCCACAATTAATGCCTGGTACATACATGGTGAAATTAGTTACCACTAGCGCCATCTAGTATCGGGTAGCAGAACTAGTAGAGTCAAGATCCTTCTAGAAATTTCGATCCTAGAACTTTCATGAACTATCGACATCTGGTATGTACTCGAACATTCTAGATGTTTGTACAGTAGAAGGTTCTAGAATTATCTGCGGCACTATAATAAGGCCGCGATGGGCCACGGCCGAATCATAGTTGAATAAGCGATACAAGCGAATACATTCGGAAGCGATCTTCAAGTGCGACTTAGAGTGATCAGTAGTGCAATTGTGTTTTATAATTAGTGTGTTTGAGTTGTTATTAGTGTTGTGTAATTAAAGTGTCATTTTTTGGTGATTAAATCGGCAGTTTTTATTGTCACGTACCCCGAGCCCGTAACAATACCATTCATTACTCCGCTGGCGAATCGACAGTCTAAGCTTCTCAATAGAGCATAGATATCACCTGCGGTTTCACTTTTATCTTTATCTGGGGTCCTACTTTCTAAGCCCATCAACGAAAATGCAGGCCCTTTCTGAATGTAGTTCGATCGGCATGCGTGGCTTGTATACAGGCTCAAACTAAATTAACTATCGAAACTGCAGACGTGATGAGTGTCCATGTCTAAACACGATAAAATGAAAATAAAAAAGATTTGATGTTTTTTTTGGGTGTCAAAGACCGCTGGTAGTGTTGTTACTTGAATTACGAGCTGAGAAAATATGTTTTATCGTGTTTCGATACAGAGACTAATCACATCTGTGAAGTTTACACATAAAAACTGATATTTCAAGTGATACACTAACTGCTCTCGATGGCAGCACAAATAAAAACATCAAATTAATTTATTTTTTGTGTTATCGTGTTTAGATATTAATATTAATTTTGTTTGACCCTTAAGTGAGGATTTCATTATAATTGCAGTGACATTAAAATGTATTCAAGATAAAAAATAATATGTTTTATCTTTACAGACAGAACAGACAACGACAAGAAACCAAAACGCAGGAATTCAGGCAGAAAATATAGACGAAAAAAGAATAAAATATCCCCTGCCAAAGACATCACCAATTCAGCATGGTTTACAGACGGTGTCGATACGGACACCAAGAATTGGAACAACCAGCTTTCAGTACAAAAGATATGTGACGAAAACATTGGAAAAAATGTCAACGATTTAAAAAATGATTTCAATATGAAAAATAGACTCAACGAAGGAGGCATAGACAAGTTCAGAGACAGAGATGTCTATAATGTCATAGACAAACTAGAAAAGGTTATATTGAAGGATGATATGTATTTGGCTGGAGATTTTGACACAAATGACTTGGAGAATGATTTTTTCTATAGCTCGGATGATATGGAGGAGTATATTGACGATTCGTGAGTATTATTTATATTTTTTAAATGTTTATTATTTTATTTTCAAGCATGGTTAATATTAAAAAAATACTCTGAAAAATATAAATTATCTCACGACTTCACGAGACAGAATTCGACTAATGTACATGTACAGTGGTGGAAAGAAAACCTTTACGCAAATGAGATACTAATAAACAAAGAGAGTGAGAAAGAGAGAGAGAGAGAGTGTCAGAGAGAGAGAGAGAGAGATAGAAAGAGTGAGAGAGTCGGAGAGAACGAGTGAGAGAGGAGAGAGTGGATAGGAGAGATAGGGGGAGAGAGTGTGTGAGAGAGAAGAGAGACTGGGAGAGAGAAGAGAGAGTTATGGAGAGAATGAGAGAGAGACGGGTAACTTGAGTGTGTGAGAGTGAGAGAGACAATGTATGTGAGAGAGAGAGAGAACGTGAATGTGTGTGTGAGAGAGAATGTGAGTGTGTATGTGAGAGAGAAAAAGTAGCATGGAAGGGGGGCCCATATCGCTTTTTTCCTTACGGGACAGTTTCTACCAGTCAAGTTCTAACACAAGCCGCGGTAAGCAACTTTAATTTAATTTTTCCTGCAGAACCTCAGAGCCTGAAGACTCAGGCGACGAGGTGTACGGCAGTCTGCCGCCGGAGCCCAGGTTCGGCAACGTGGAGTACAAACTACAGCTGGTTTCCCTGTGCGAGCGGAGGTTCCAGCATCTAGTCACACAGGTTGCTGTTATACAACTTTATCTTATTTTTATTTTTTTTATTATTTATGTACACACAGTAAAATACATAGGGATATGACATGATTATAATTTGAGTACAAAGGTACTGCTTATTTCTTAAGAAATTTCTTCCAGCAGACCTGCGAAAGGAGAAGTAAAAAATAAATGTAGACAATAGTGTGTGAGAACAAGAAGAGAAAAATATGAATGTGTGAAGTTTAAAACTAGAATATTAAATAAACCTACACATATAATGCAAAAAATAATTAACATAAATATACTTAAATAAATACATAATGCTAAAATATATAAACATATATGTATATAAATACTCACAGTATAGAGGAAAGGTAATGGCTTTTTCAATCCATCCATTATCAATCCATCCATTTCAATCTATCCATTATCAATCTGTCTTATTAAATTAAAACAAATCCCGTTCATCATCTGCCTAGTTTTTTCCCAACTATGTTAGGGTCGGCTTCCAGTATAACCGGATGTAGCCGAGTACCAGTATTTTACATAATAATAATATTACACCAATACTCCCACTTAAATATTGTTTCGTCTACCACACAGTCTACTTATAATATTACTCCCACACTTAACACCACTTTTGGACACTTGGCTTAGGCCCGTGCCATCAGTTCTATCCGGCTAGGCCGAGAGAAAAAAAAATTAACAAAATAATAGATAATAATAATCATTTATTTCGAGCAACAAGACTCATAGCGTTAGTAACAATACACACTACTGTACACACACACTACACACACATACACACACATGCACACACCCTAGTGTACATAGATAGCATAACTGAACGTTATCTTTCGCAGCTAAAATGGCGCCTCCGTTCGGGCGGCGGCGCTGCCGTGTACGTGCTGGGCGTGCGCGACTGCGGCGCGCTGGTGGGGCTGCGCGCGCGCGGCCTGCGCAGCTCGCTGGTGGCGCTGCGGCGCATGGCGCAGGCGCTCGGCGCCACGCTCGCGCACGTCACGGCGCGCCGCGTGGCGCCGCACCGGGCCGTCGCCGAGGTCTACGTTAGGAAGGTGAGGCTGCTCCATCTATGCAACAAGATGTCAGCAAATTAAAAAAAACACTGGCACTCCGGTAGTGCCGACAGAAGTGAAAACTTGAACAATTACGAGTGTATTTTGTGAATCGTCTTATAAACAAAACACGCGTGTTAAGGTGTGTTCCTTATTTTATAGGGTTTTTTGCAAATCAGGTATGATGACCAAAGTGACTGGTTTATTCTTCTCGTGAAAGGAATTTATTCAGATTTACAAATAAGCACACAGGATAGACTTCAGTTCGTGGTGTTGGTCGCGGCAGTGGTAAGAGAAGCAAGCCGCTCGCATGGAGCTCGTCGTCAGTTATATATCCGTGGTTCAGCGCCATCTCGTCGTTGTTGGATGAACTACGTAGTTAGTACGCGAGGCCCTCGTAGTTCTTCCCGATGTGCATAGATGGCGCTGTCCTCAACAACGCGCGTCTTACGTTTTACGTCTTACGAATTTTCGATCAGGGTCACGTGACCTGACGCGAATTTAGAAGTTTTTACCCATTCCAAAAAAAGTACACAGCGCCGCTAAAGAAGTTTTCACTTCAAAAATATGGATATCAGAGAGATAATTCACGTTATTTTATTAAGAATGTTCAGTCTGATCTCGGTCTCAATTTCTCAAAGATACCTCTTAATTTCCCCATCCATTTGGCCGGCTTATTGAGGAAAATGTCGTTGTTTCAGTTACCGGACCCCAAGCAGAGTGTGGAGCTAAGGGTAGCGGTCATGGGCGCCAACGAAGCTGGCAAGTCTACCCTAATAGGAGTGTTGACTCAAGGTACTTTGAAAATCTATACAAATCTATATACATACACGTTAAACGTACATAAATGTATGGAACAGCAAATTTACACAATCAGCGCCACCTAGCGAGTGTATAGCGAGTTTATCGATCCAAAGGTTGTCACCGCCCATTATGTCGCCCCTTTTAAAATGTCTACATTTATATTGTACTAGCAGCGCCCGCGGTTTTACCCGCGTAAATGTCGATCCCGTGGGAATATCGGAATAAAAAGTAGCCTATATACTAATCCAGGGAGTAAGCAACCTCCATACAAAATTTTATCAAAATTGGTCCAGCCGTTTGAGTGTGAAGAAGTAACAAACGTATAAACACACACACACTTTCGCCTTTATAATATTAGTGTGACAACTGTACATAATAAAGATAATATGTGAGTGGTTGACCAAAAAGAGACCTGGAGGGATTGGAAACCGTTATTTATTTTTTTTGAATTTTTTAATCTGTGGTCTTTTAGCTTTGTTTTGGTCTAACCAGAATATTTTTAGGTGCCGTAGTGTTTTTTTTTTTCGCCCGCGCACGAGTCGAAACTTGTTTCTACACGAAATTTCAAACGCGATTTACTCGAAATCAATTATTTTCCCTTGAGGTCCCTTTTTGGTCAACCACTTACATATTATAACATAATAATATCTATCTATCATATTGTGTATTTGTATATACAGGTGAACTAGACAACGGCAGAGGAAGCGCTCGTTTGAACATGTTCCGACATCTGCACGAGGTGAAAAGTGGCAGGACATCGTCACTGAGCCACGAGATACTGGGGTTCGATGCTCAGGTAATGTATTACTTTAGTAGTTTAGTTCTTACTCATCATCATGTGTCCAGTATTTTTATCTCACGAAGCGACGCGCGCTTTATTTGTGGTTACCAAGTGCACACGTTGTGAATTTGTGTGTCAGCGCAGGAGTTCTCGGTACCGTTCGAGACAATGACGAAGTCGGAAGTGTGTGTGTGTGAGTGTTATGTGCTGACGCTACTCGTCTCTCTGCCTTTTCCCAACTATGTTAGGGTCGGCTTCCAGTCTATCCGGTTAGCTGAATATTAGTATGTTACATGGAGCGACTGTCTATCTGTTCTCCACAACACAGTTATAGTACCCGGCGATAAATATTGCACATCGACCTTTGGAAAGAGACAATCGGCTAATTTCGGCTTCGTAGAGCGTTATCTCTGTCGCACGAAATACAAACAGTCCGGTATCTATTAGGAGCTGTTAAAACATTTATGATTTGCTTATTTTGATAATTATTTTTATTCTTTGTATAAAATACAAAAAAAGGTAAAGGTCGATGTGCAATATTTATCGCTGGGTACTGTACTGGGTAACACGATGGAACAGTGGAGAACTAAAAATGTTTATTGATTTCCCTCTCAGGGGCCATTCAAATATTACGTCAGCACTACGGGGGGCGGGGGGTCGTTGCTTTGCTTATTTTTGATGACATGGGGGTTGGGGGGGGGGGGTCTGGATAGTGATTACGTCAGCAGTATTAATTTTTTTACTTTTTCGGATGTTCTACAAAATTTTGTCGATTTTGGTTTGAACACATATGGCAACCCTACATTGTCTATGCTTGAAAACGAAACGCATAATTATAACTGCTGCTCAATAAAGATATCAGAACACATTGAAAAATACATGTACAGACGTACAGACGCCAGTACATCAAGTTACTACAATCTGTCAAATTTCTTCAATAGATTTTCAACTTTATCGCCAAAACACATAAGGTTCAAAGTTGATTGGGAAAATTTGACAGTTTCGGGTAACTTGATGTGCTGGCGTCTGTACTCACCAATGTTTACGTAAGCATTGGGTAAGCGCTTTGCTTACTTTTGCTGACGATGGGATGGGGGGGGGGGTTATAATTATAAAAATCTGCTTACGTAATACTTTAACGGCCCCTCATAGAGACGCCAGCACATCGAGCTACTACAATCTGTCAAATTTCTTTAATAGATTTTCAACTTTATCACTAAGGGCTGATTTTACCAAAGTCAGATATATTTTATCCTTGGAATAAAATTGACGTCTGACAGTTGTATTATGGAAAAACTGTCAAAAATTCAATATTAATTCTCAGTTTAAGATTTATTATATGTATAATAGTTTGGTCGAATGCGCCCTAAAGCATAAGGTTCAAAGTTGATTGGGAAAATTTGACAGTTTTGTGTAGCTTGATGTGCTGGCGTGAACATTTTAGGCTGATGGTGCTAGGAGAGGGTACATAATAAAAAGGCTAGCTTAATTCAAAAGTCTTAACAAAAATCTTCTTCACAGGGTAACGTGGTGAACTACGGCTGCTCAGAACTAATGACAGCAGAGAGGATCGGCGAGAGAAGCGCTAAGCTGGTGTCGTTCCTGGACCTGGCTGGCCACAGCAAGTACCAGCGCACCACGCTGCACGGGCTCACCGGGTATTCTCCGCACTATGCCATGTTGGTGGTGAGTTTCTGTTTCTTTATGTATTTTTATTTTATTTCTTTCTTCTTTTTATTTCTTTATCGTGTGTGTGTGTGAGAGAGAGGGTGTGTGCGTGTGTGTGAGAGAGGGTGTGTGCGTGTGTGTGTGTGAGAGAGAGGGTGTGCGTGTGTGTGTGAGAGAGAGGGTGTGTGCGTGTTGAGGGTGTGTGAGGGTGTGTGTGTGCATGTGTGTGTGTGTGCATGAGTGTGTGAGAGGGTGTGTGTGTGAGAGAGGGTGTGTGTGAGAGAGAGGTTGTGTATGTGTGAGAGGGAGTGTGTGTTGATTGAATGTGTTTTGTTGTTTTGATTGACTGAATTTTTATTTCTACGCCTAATGGCAAAACAAAGGGTACTTATGTAAATGTAACATCTCACAGACTGTGTAATTCTACCTTTGTTTACAAATAAAGATTCTTTTTCTCATCACCTAGATATCAGCGACAGCGGGCATAACATCGATAACAGAGGAGCACATAAGCTTGTTGACGGCACTAGACCTGCCATTTTTCGCTGTCATCAGCAAATGTGAGCTGGCGGCTACCGCTGTCAAGACTGTGACGGCCAGGCTGACTGAGTTGCTGGCTGCGGCTAATAAGGTAGGAAATTGTATGACTTGGAACGAGAGAGCTCAGACGATGGATGAAAATGAAGATGGCCCAGTGCGGGCCCCACACATCAGGACCCGAGGTGGCGGCGCGTAGTGTTCCACGCGCGCCCCTCTTAGACGTCGCGGGGGGAGTCAAACACCTCACTCCCCCCCCTGACCAGACGGGGCCCGCAGCGGCGGGCCGGCACCAGTCGGGGATTGCGGAAGGATCGACCCCCGGCGTAGGTGTGAGATGGAACACCGGGGTGGTTTTTAGTCAGTAAGAGTCTGACAGACCCCGCCGCCCGCCCCAGGGCGGCGGACATCCATGAGGATTTTCCACCGCGGAAAAAAAAAGTGCGGTTTGGTAGATGTCACACGTCTTCGTATTTTTGGTTCTAGGACATACCGGTCTCCTCGCGATGTTTTCCTTCACCGTTTTGATGTACAGATATTTATTTGTTGTTTATTTGTTGTTTTGTTGTTTTGTTGCAAGTACTTACATACTAATGAATGTTGCGTTCTTACCTATAGCTAGCTATCGATATGTAGATGATCACACTTACAGCCTAGTCCACTCAAATGATTTGTCAAGTTAGTTAAACATAAATCTTCACGACAAACACATGTCTATTTTTTCTAAAAGTCCTATTAAACCAGGTTGTACAGTACCCGGCGATAAATATTGCACATCGACCTTTTTACACAAAACCATTTTAAATAAACAAAGAATAAAAATAATTATCAAAAGAAGCAAATCATAATTGTTTTAACAGCTCCTAATAGATACCGGACTGTTTGTATTTCGTGCGACAGAGATAACGCTCTACGAAGCCGAAATTAGCCGATTGTCTCTTTATTCTTAGTATAAAATGGTTTTGTGTAAAAAGGTCGATGTGCAATATTTATCGCCGGGTACTGTACAACCTTATTACAATATACATTTGTATAGACAATATAAAATTATATGTACAGTCAACAAAAGAGATAAGTATGCAGGATCGTCGGATATTAGTTGAAGTTTAGTAAGAAACCGATGGATGTTGTCTGTCAACTGAAATTTAATTTGACAAATGAGCTTTCTGTTTAACATTAAATTTTATTCGAGAACGTCGATCGGTTTCTTACTAAACATCAACTAATAGGTGTACAAATAAGTTTCCGCCGTTTTTTACAAAAAAATAGAGGTTTATTCTGAAAGCACAGTACATTATGTTTTATTCAAAGGTATTTTATTATTTTTTATTACTTGTAATGTAGGTGCGAGTTCTTCTTGCGTTTGGCGCGAATCTTCCATTTTTCATTCCTTTGTCTTCCACATCAAAATCACAGTTTTTAAACTTTTGAAACCACTCACGACAACTTCTCTCGCTCAAAGCAGCTTCACCATAAGCCTGTACAAGTAATCGATGGGCCTCGGGCCCTCGGCTGCAGTTTTCTTCAAATTAAAGAAGTAATACCAGTTCCCGCAAATGACGCTTATTCGGTACAAAACTTGACATTTTTGCACAAAAAGAAATATGTAATATGGATAAAGAGTCACTAATACTCTAAGTGTATGTTGTTACTAGATGTCCAAACTCACGATATCACATGTTACATCTGACGATTTTTACGTAACCTCTTAGTGAGGACATCTTTCGTTAAACGGCGGAAACTTATTTGTACACCTAATATATCCGACGATCCTGCATACTTATCTCTTTTGTTGACTATACATATGTAATGTGTGTGTGATGTATTATCATATTTTGTTACAGAAACCACTACTGATTACGGATGAGAACCTCGCCAGAAACTGTGTGGCTCCTCAGAAGCTGATCATAGATGCGCTAGACCATACTAAAGAGGAAGAGGTTATGTAAGTATAAAATCACCAGTTTGTTCAACACTAGCTGCGCCTCGCGGTTTCACCCGCATAACTCTCGATCTCGTGGGAATATCGGGATAAAAATCTTCTATGTCCTTTCCCGGGACTCAAACTATCTCTATACCAAATTTCATCCAAATCGGTTTAGCTGTTTTAGCCTGAAAGCGTAAAAAACAAACATACAAAAATGTGGGCGGTCGGGCGATCCGCGTCAGGAACGAAATTTCTTCGAAATTCTTCCATACAGAAATTCCGTCATTAAAGTCATAAACACAACTCTCTAAGACCAAGTAATCCCACAGAATGACTATTTCATGAAATCTTGACATTTTGGGATTATACTAACCTAACAAGTTGTATTACTGATTCTAATGATTATGATTCTGTAAATACATATTTGTTACGGCCGCGAATCATATTTTGATCGACGTACAACTTAATACTGACCAGCAAATTGCAAAAAACGTAAGAAAATTTGAATTTCGCGGGCTACCTTAGCGCTTCCCCCTTACGCATTATACAATGCGTACCACGAAAGATGAGACACACCACTTGGTTTGACTTGCGCAGAACACGATTTTAGGTATCTTTAGCGGTATGAGGTCTGAGTGCGGGACGGGACCGGACGTCATAGGGGCGGCGGGAAGAGCGGGGGAGGAGGGGTCAAGTCTTATCTTTCGTGGCACGCATTGTAACTTGATGTTTTTGTTGCAGCGTGGAATCGGAAGTGATACCAGTGTTTCCTGTCAGCTGTGTTCGAGGAAACGGACTGAGTGCGCTGCACGCATACTTGTTGGCTCTGAGACCACCACAACCTGTGACTACATTAAGGGCTGATGACGTAAGTGAAGAAAATATCATTGTTCTATTATTAAGGCCACCCGAAGGGTGCCAACAGGACTCAAGGCTCCAGTGTCCGTCCGTCACAGGGCTGTATCTTAGGTATAGTTCGTTCGCGTTAAGAATGCAGTGAGTCATCAGTGCAACTGCAAGATAAAGGTGTATTCGCAGTGGTGTTAAATTCAAACAAATTATATTTTAAAAGATTTAGTTTAATGAATTTATTAAAAATACACTTAAAAGCTTAAAATCAATATTAAATCATTAATATCATATTTTAATCACTATTGAGACAATGATGACTCACTGCATTCTTAACGCGAATCTACTGTAGACACTTGAAAGAGGTTTGACGATTTTTATACACGGAACCTGGCAACCACTGACCTGTATTATTCAAGTACGCTGGGCATCATACTATCGATGGCAAAATGAAGATATTTGATTTTCGCCATTTTGGCACTGATAGCAACGTGAGAGTCCGTGGAACTAATATTAGAGACGGGACATAAACATCGATAAAAAAATACTTTTATGAACTTTATCGATCGTTATAACCACTGAGAGGAAAACATCACTCCCAGTTATTTTTATGCTTCATTTTTAAGTAATAGAATTATTGCTGCAAAGGTGGTTTCATTAGGGCGCGGTCAGATCGCAAGCTATAAACTAGTGGATAGTGTTCTAGTAAAGTTATAGCGCATGATGGTCAGATTAATGAGCTTTAAATATGAGGATAGGCTTAAAACTTACCCTAAAAACTATTATGGTTGAGCTAATAATATATCTCCTCGCTCAATTACACTAGTTTTACAAGCTGAGCTGGGCTCACATTAGTTCTCAATGTAAACTAAAAAACTATTGAGCTATTATGTTGTTGTTAAGAAAATTATCAACATGGAACATTCACAACTTTATTTATTTGAATTTTAGTTCCTGAGAACCTCGAGCTTTGAATCGGCACATAAAACAACTGTCGTTTCGTATATTATATTTAGTCCAGCGTACTTGTTTTTTTGCGGTCAGTGCTGGCAACGTTCAAAATTGATCACGTGACTCAATCATCAATTTTGAACGTTAATATCTCTGAAACGTGACACTTTACGAGGTTTGGTCTCATAATGTTTTCTGTTTGCATTGATGTGTTTTATTGTTGCAGGAAACGTGTGAGTTTCAAATAGACGAGATCTTCCACGTCGGAGATGACTCTGGTCCGGTGGTCGGGGGTCTGCTGGCGAGGGGACAACTGTGTGAAGGAGATAGCGTTATCATTGGTGAGTTTTTTAAAAGTATGTATCTATTTGAGCAGGGTTTGTTTGCAAGACCCATCGTTGGTCTAAAATCTAGATGAACAGGGTATTAACTCAAAAAAGCGATTTGAAGTTTTCAAATCAATATATTTATTTATTTATTATTATTATTTTTAAAATTATTTTTTTTTAATTATGTTTTTTATATTTATTTTAATTTTTTTTTTTGTTATTTATTTATATGGTGTACATAATAAA
This sequence comes from Luperina nickerlii, assembly GCA_963855955.1. Classification (NCBI taxonomy): domain Eukaryota; kingdom Metazoa; phylum Arthropoda; class Insecta; order Lepidoptera; family Noctuidae; genus Luperina; species Luperina nickerlii. Next base: position 2,240,251 of record OY979691.1, on the reverse strand, counting down.
GAGTATTCTATTCTATTTTATTTCCATTTCTATAAACAATAATTAGTTAACCTTACCTACACATTTTACCTGTATATTTTTTAAATTTCAACGTTTCTGTTGTCATGTCATGCAATCACGTTCATTACAAAGGTAGCATGTTTATTAGTAGGATTAAGTAAAAAAATCATAAATTTTGAGTTAATAACCCTGTTTATCTAAATGAACGACATGTCAAGTAAGTATTCAAATAATTCAGTTAAAGTTCTTAATTTGGTATTGACGGGTTTTTGATTCATGAGTTTACATTTTCATATGTTACTCTTGGAGCAGATCATGTATGTCGCCACGAGTTTGATTATCAGTCTACAGCAGTCTACTTCTGGACATAGGTCGCCCCAATTGCACGCCATTCAGCTCGATTCTCGGCAACTGGCATCCAGCTGCTACCAGCCACCCTGCAAAGATCGTTGCTCCACCTAACCTGAGGGCATCCAACCTTACGCTTACCGATTCGCGGTCTCCACTCAAGAACACGTTTACCTCAACGGTCATCGGTTCTACGGCTAATATGGCCGGCCCGTTGCCACTTCAGCTTGTATATTCTGTGAGCTATGTCGACAGCTTTGGTTCTCTGCCGGATCACACATTATATTTCCCTTACAGCGGTGCTATTCTGTAAAAATCTCACCGTGAAGACTTAGGTGAAGTGAGCGTGGAGTGAGCTGTCAATAGTGCCAATTCCTAGCAAAAACAAACTCACTTCACTTAAATTTTCACGGTGAGATTTCTACAGAATCGACCGGCAGGTCCGGTTCTGTCACACGCCACGAGTTAACCATATTATGTTTCCGTAACAGGTCCGTTAGAAGACGGGTCTTTCACGCGCAGCCGCGTGCGCAGCATCTACCGCAACCGCGCGCCGTGCGGCGGCGTGCGCGCGGGGCAGTGCGCCAGCGTGGGGCTGCGGGGGGGCAGCCCGCGCCCCGGGATGGTACTACTGGCGCCGCCGCCCATCGCAGCCCGGAGGCCGGTCTTCTGTGACTGCCGGCAGTCAGAAGCCACAGATGTAAGTATGCCACCAAATTATGATTTTTGCAATTCCATTTACGATTTTAAACAGTCTACACTCTTTACCACTTACAGTGTAAACTCTTTATAACGAAACTTAAGGGACTGAGCATTTTTTGTTGTTATAGAGAGTTATCGTTATATGGAGTGAACAAAAAAAACAACCAAATTAACAAGTATCACACAAACTTTTTCGTCAACACTAATCGCTTTCCGTTTACTGGCCATGTTAACAGTTTCAAAGTAGGTTTACGAGATAGGTACCCAGTATGCTTGGTCGAAGACCATCACTTCCGAGAAAACAATGCAGACCGACCTCGGATGTTTCGGAGCTTCAAAGTCTTTTGTTACCTGATAACATAACATAAACAATAATACCGATAATAAATATTTACTGTCTAAAAATATGAACACATTTCTTCGTAATAGAGAATGGCGTATCGCTATAAAGAGTGTTTCAATATGTGGGTTTTAACACAAACCAACCAAGTTGGGCTCACTTCAACGTTACAAGGAGTTTATTGTTATAAAGGATGACGTTATAAAGAGTTTACACTGTATTATGTGTTTGCAATTTAGTTACCAAACATGTCAAATTTTCCCAATCAACTTTGAACTATAGAGATATGAGGAACAGAGTGTAAAGTTCACTCATACTCTATAGAAAAGGGAGGATCCTCCGACCAGACGGGTGTTGTGTCTGGCGGGCAACTGCCCGTTGATTCATGTCGGGCCGTTGTATCTATGCTAGTTGCGCGGTAAACTCTGCTTGCGCGATGCAGGATTTGCGTGACGTCAGTATGACGCGTTGTTTGCATGTGGTGTTGTAGATACCGCTACAGAACCTTATGCTTTAGCTATAAAGTTGAAAATCTATGAAAGAGATTTGACAGATTGTAGTAGCTTAATGTACTGGCGTCTGTATTATAGGTACACCTCTGTGCAACCTTCGGAAATTGTATGTTATTGGTGACGATTCTATTATTCACAAACTAAACTAAATTGAAGTTCAGTGTATCTTTTTCTTTCAACTTCATTAAGAAAAGGACAGAAGATAAATTTTAGTTTAGTCCTGTCAATTTAATCAGCGCCTGACCTACATTTGCAAATGTAGATATTACGATTATGACAGCCAAGGGCTGTCAATAATTTGGAACGCTCGTGAACGAGCTCACAGTGCTTACTCAATCTCAAAACGATATTACAGTAGTATTTCTTTGTATAAACACCACATGTTTTCTTTTTTTTTGTTTATGTATCGACTGTCACCCAGAAGCACAATTTCGAAAATGCCACGTTAGTTTAAAAATATGATGCAACTCAAAACAAAACACGCACTGACACACACACACACTCTCTTTCATTTTTGACAGCGCTCACGGTGATATTATTAGAAGGCATGGTCGGCGTTATCGCAAGATGGCGCATGTCATGTCGTCATATATGACGATTCACGGGCCGTTATCGCGCTCACGCTAATTCGGTACGGGTTTAAGCACGCTCAAATGAATTAAATCGCACCATTTTAGGCAAGGTTTTAATCACGTCTAAACTTTTATGGATTAGTGTCAGGCGCTGATTAATCTAGACAGGACTAAACTAAAATTTATCTTCTGTCCTTTTCTTAATGAAATAGAAAGAAAGAGATGCACTGAACTAAAATTTCGTTTAGTTTCTGAACAACAGAATCGGCTCCATTATGTATTTTTTAACCAAAAAAAAATTTCATCCACAGTTAAAACAGCTAATCGAACAAAACCTAGCAGAGAAGACGAAAAACCGCAAAAACGTACGGAGGAAAAACAAAAACTTGCTGCAAGACATCGTGACGGCAGAAGAGTGTCTGACCAAGGACATCGACGATGTTGACGAGACCAACATATATGCTGATGATGCGGAGGATGAGACCAGGTGTGACGACTGCGGGTGCGCAGATAAAGTGATGCTGGAGGACCCGAATAATCCACGAGGGTGTATCTACTTTCAGGTTAGTAGTTAAATCAATAGAAATTATTACTCGTACGTAACACCTCTCAAAATGGTGAAGGAAAAAATCGTGGGGAAACCGGCATGTCCTAGATCTACTTACTTTAACTTGTTAAAATTCTGGGAAAATCATAATATTTGTAAATAATTTGTAAAGTAAATATGTGAGCACCATGTATCTACCACATAATTGTTTTACCTGTAATTGCTTCATTTTTAATTATTTTTACCTTTTGTGGTAGACTAATTTTATTCTAGGTGCATCGTCTTCACATATTATTATATTATGTATACAAAACTTTGTAAAACATTTTAAAAGAGTAACGGTGGAGTTTCTTGCCCATTCTTCTCCATACGAACACTACCTTTTGGAAGGGGCGACTAGAATCAATTCTATTTTACTGTAAGTTTTGACGTTCAAAAGTGCCTTTAATGTGCCTATTTGAAATGATTTGACTTTGATCTTAAAATTCGAAGATTGGTCATCTTATAAACCCGCAATGGGCCCGCGTGGTGGATTACGGTACACTCAGGGCCGTCTTTACCCGGGGGTGCAAGGGGTGCATGGCACCCGGCGCATGGTCTTAGGGGGCGCAAGCCAATCCTTAAACCTACACGTACCATGCGTAAACCTCGAATTTAAAATAAATAAAAAACTACTTACGATTAACTATGACTCCTGTTAAGATATATTGACAAATTTGGCTATAGTATACCTATCGAATTGAAAGTTGATTACAAAACAGACGATATCATAAAAAAGATTGTCGATTTTATAGCCGGAAAAAATAAATTTGATGTTTGAAAATGTACCTAATTTTATTGTAGAGTAACTATTAAATGAAAAAATTTAATACAAAAATTGGGGCGCAGGCTGATTTTCGCACCCCGGCGCCCAATATGGTATAGAGGTATGAGGAACAGGGTGTAAAGTCCACTCAACCTCCATAGAAAAGGGAGGATCCTCCGACCAGACGGGTGTTGTGTCTGGCGGGCAACTGCCCGTTGATTCATGTCGGGCCGTTGTATCTATGCTAGTTGCGCGGTAAACTCTGCTTGCGCGATGCAGGATTTGCGTGACGTCAGTATGACGCGTTGTTTGCATGTGGCGTTGTAGATACCGCTACAATGGTTAAGAAGGCCCTGGGTACACTCCCTCTCACTGAAAGGAGACTTGTGTCCTAGTAAGTTCATTTTTATGATGATTGATCACCATCTGCCTGCCTTTTCCCAACTATGCTGGGGTCGGCTTCCAATCTAATCGGATGCAGCTGAATATATAAATAAATCAGTGATTATCTAGCAAGATCGTCCAGAAGTCAGTGTCAAGTTAGTTTTCTGTTTTTGCTCGCTTGCGGTTGGTCACAGTTCTAGCGTAATCTAACCCATTTGGTCTGCGTGGCCTGGCTTAGTTACTGCAACCATCATATGCCTAGTCTTTTCCCAACTATGTTGGGGTCGGCTTCCAGTCTAACCGGATGCAGCAGATTTTACATGGAGCAAGTATACCAGTATTTTACATGGAGTGGTTGCCTATCTGAACTCCATAACACAGTTACTGGGTAACACGGTACCCCTTTTTAAGACTGGTTGTCAGGATTCTCTGACTATATGCCAAAGATCTATGAATGACAGCTGGGATCAATGGTTTGTTGTGGTTACTGAATGCTCGGTATGTAATGTAAACTAATATTTGTGTAAAATATTATTTAAAAAGAGTGTCCATGGAGTTTCTTGTCCGTTCTTCTCCATAGGTACCTACGCTTTGGAATGGGCAACTAGCTTCATATTTTCTGACTGACCGACTTCTTGACAATTCAAAAGTGCCTGTAAATGGTTTAATTGAATTAATGCTTTGAGTTTGAATGAATGGTCACCCATCCACGGACCTACCTCGGCAAACTTAGTACCTTGCTCGATCGTCCCGGGTGGTTGTTACTTACCCACGAACCCCCGATATTAATTTATAGTAATATTGTTCACAGGCATCAGTGCAAGTTCTGCGCCATTCGACCGTCATCTACCCTGGCTTCCAGTGTACCGTGCACGTCGGGAATGTGAGGCAGACTGCTATCATAGAGGTAAATATTGTTGCGCGCCACAATTGATGCCTGGTACATGGTGACATTAGTTACCAGTAGCGCCATCTAGTATCGGGTAGCAGAACTAGTAGGGTCAAGGTCCTAGAAATTCCGAGAACTATCGACATCGGGTCAGTCGGGATCGGTATGTACTCGAACGTTCTAGATATTTATATAGTAGCTCTGTGGCACTATATAAGGCCGGTGTGGGTCGCGAGACACATAGTTTTGAATAAGCGATACAAGCGAGTACATCGAAGCGATATTCAAGTGCGACTAAGAGTGATCAGTAGTGAAATTGTGTTTCATAATTAGTGTGTTTGAGTTGTAATTAGTGTTGTGATTAAAAAGTAGAATGACCCCATAAGAGGTTGTTAATGTTTTACCAATAACCCTATATATTGTGTTCATGTCATTCCAGGGCATAATGTCTCTTCACAACCTTCTGCGAGCTGACGAGACAGCGTCAGTGTTGTTCCGCTTCGTGCGCTGTCCCGAGTACCTCGTCAGGGGCAGAAGACTGCTGTTCACAGCTGGACTTGGCACCAGGTTAGAATCATCAGGGGGCCAAAAAAAGAGCCATTAAAAAAAAGGCCACTTTGGCGAATCATAAAAGGATAACATTATGAATCGTAATGGACAGTTAACTGTTAAGTTAATCGAATCAAATCGATGAAGGATTTTTCAGTATTTTTTTTTGTCTGTGCTAAAATACTAATCGGTCCAATCCAAATCCAATCCCAATCTCTTTGATTATACCTACGTAGTGCAGCGAAAAAAAGAAAAACACGGACTGTCTTCGCCATATTTTGATTCATAACGTTATCCTTTTATGATTCTGCCAGTGGCCTTTTTAGGCCCCCAGTTCATTACGATATACATTGAATACAGGGTCAAATTAGCTAGCGAAACTCCGTAAAAGTGGTGGGTATCTAAACATGATAAAGCAAAATGTAATTAATTTGATGATTATTTTTTGGGGTCATCAACCGCCGATAGTTTGTAGTCACTTAAAATATCAGTTTAAAAATCTGTTATTTTTTGTGTAAACTTTACAGACTTTATGGGTACCTCAACAAGATAAGAGATTTTATCAACTAACACTATCACACTATTCAAATAACAACACTGAAAGCGGGCATTGACCCCGAAAGAAATCATCAATTATATTTTTTAAATTTTATTTTGTCGTGGTTAGATACCCAGGAGTTTCGCTAGCTACATAATTTAATTTGACCCTGAATACACAAGGTGTTATAAAACGTGTGTCAAAGTGTCGCAAACGCTACTACTGAGCATAAGGTACATTTAGTTTTTATTAAAATCGGCCCCGGGATGAAGTATTTTTTGCATAAATGCAAAACCCTTGGAAAAATGACTCCGACTCTGAATAAATGTTACGCTAATGTCATTTCCTTGGTGTGCTATAAAGAGTATTAGAGTAGGGTACAAAGGTCGAAAATAGTATATTTCATTACAAGTGCGGAAAGGTTGTCATTGCAAAGAGTTCCGACAAATGTCTACTAACAACGTAATGGTTGACAGTCGGAACAAGTTGCAATGACGGTTTCGCACGTGTACTGAACGACTATTTTTAATACAGTTGCGAAGCAATTTAATAAAATAATAAAAACACAATAAACTCAACTAACTAATGGCGCCAACCGTAAAATATAAGCAGAAATTTTTTTTTCTTCACCCATTCTGGTAGGCAAAGGGAACTATACCCATACAGCCAAGTCTTCAGTAGAATTTTTTTATTGATATTTAATGAAAATTCTTTTCAATCAAATCATTAAATCTGATATTGAAACAAATTAGTAGCTTCTTTTTAGAAATATACGTATTTGCATGAATCATAAAAACTTCTATGAATTTTTTTAGTAAAAACTTCATGGTTGGTTTTTCTTTTTAATAGACATTATTTTGACAGTTGGGAAAGAGAACGCACGAGTTCGGGAAAGGTAAAAAAAAAGCACGAGTGTGTAATAGTCCACTTCCCGAACGCTATACGTCCCTGCAATACGCCACTTTTTGAGCAACTGTATTAAAAATATCATTTCCTTGGTGTGCTATAAAGAGTATTAGAGCAGGATACAAAGGTCGAAAAAGTCAGTTAAGAACATTTTCGAAAAATAGTGTTACAGCCAAATTAGACCGATTTTAAATTTCCCATAGAAACAGAGATTTCCAGTTATCTTTTTTGTTAATAAGACATTTCGAAAATGTTCTTGACTAACTTTTTAGACCTTTGTATCCTGCTTATGCGTATAAAGTTTCATTAACATTTCGAAAAACACGGGCTTGAAAGTTTGTATGAAATGCCGTAGGTACGTCGTAAACGCTCTTAAGATAACCATACATAATCAAGTTTTTTTTTTCTGTTACAGAGGCATCGGCCGGATAACCCAAGTGTTCCCCTACATACCTTGAACAAACCTCTATCATTAGTTTAAATTCATACTCTGTCACTTTAACTTAGTTATAATATTGTACCGACAGAATCACTCTTATTTAAAAAAAAAAAATCAATCGGGGAAATGAAACGTTACTCAAAATAACGTTACGTGTAGTTCCAGTACCTATAATTTGTACCGTTCCACCAGGATCGTAACAAAATTAATTCCTTGGCTATAACGATACTGAGAAATGGAACGAAATCTTAAACTGTTCAATAACAATATTATCAATATATCGTTATTAGTATCACGATATAATAACTTTATTCATTTCGATACTCAAATTTGCCTGGTTCATGACATAAAAGATGACGAAAAAGTATGAAGAATAACGTTACAAATGAATCTGTAACGATTCACCTGTAACGTTATTGCAAGCAGATAAGCTTAATGTTACTGATACCTATAACGTTACTTATAATATTGTTCTACGAAAATTATATTCTATAGCGTTTTTCTTTGTAACGTTATTGAGATTTTTAGGTTTTAGTATCGTTACAAATTTTGGAACGTTATACGATAACATAAGTGGTAACGGAACGAAATAGTCCCTGGTTTAACCTATGATATTGTAGCGACAAAATCACTTTTAATAACGTCTTGTTAGACTAATCTCTATTCGCGATAGGAAGGTTTTGAAGTCACACGTCGTGGAAATTTTGCACAACATGACCTATGAAATTTGATAAAATTGTTATAAATGTGAAAGTTTGTGAAGATGTTTGGATGTTTGTTACTCAATCACGCGTAAACCGTTGAACAGATTTGGATGAAAACTGGCACATAGATAGACCATTTCCTGGATTAACACAAGGATACTTTTTATCCCGAAATTCCCACGGGATCTAAACTTACGCGGGTGATATCGCGGGGCACTGCTAGTTTAAAATAAAGATAAATAAAACATTCCGCCATAAACCCGTGAAAAGTGAATTTTTGTAAATACACTTTAAATTCATTCATTCATTCATTCACTGACAGTCAAAGCAGAGCTTGTACTGCTGAGTCAAAGAACATGAAATTTCACAGAGTTCCTTATAGAACGAAGATGGGATTTTGCACACATCGTGCAAAGACATCTGTCGTGTGTCGTGCAAACTTTCCCGGCGCGAATAGAGTGTAGTGTCGTTTCCGTTTAGGGGTTAGGATTTTCAATTTTAACAATGCACATTTTTAATAAAAAAAAATATATATAGGAAATTGACATTTCTGGGTATTAGCAAATACTTTTATAAAATTTATATACATTATGAGGGCCGACACAGACCTGGCGAAGCGTGAATTTCAACCTTGTACCTCTCAAAATAAAGTCGAAAAAAAAATAAACCGTTTGTCCGCTTCATGTTCTCGCGAGCTTGAGGAAGATTATTTAATTTCAACCTTATTTTAATGACGGCAATGTTCATATTTGTTCGGCAGTGAAAACCTCGCTGCGCTTCGCTTTGTCAGATCTGCTCCGGCTCTTAGCGATGTTCATTAATATACTTACGTAGAGAAATTTAGCAAAAATATTGCTTAAAATTTGACAAATTTTCGCTTGAATATACCTTATACATAACTCTGCTGCCAACCAGCGTTGCTGTATCCTGCAACCTAATGAGGGTTTTCGTGAAAATTTACGACACCAGTTGGCACCACTGTGACAAGAGGTCTTCCAATATAAAATATATGATGACGTTCATCATTCGATTCATTCATTCGTTCATCATGCAGTCATGACTAAAGAAAATATAGGCTCTTTGACAGATGCCTGGACCTGACGTGTCAGTGCTGCCACCTAGCGAACGTCATTTCAGAAAACCCTCATTGCGTAACATACGTATAAACCTGAATCATTTCGACTGATATTCCTAATCCATTGCTCCATATATGTTAGAAAAATGTGTCTACTCAAGATAAATAACGCAATGTATGTTGTCGAACTATCAAAATGAAACCTATTGCTAATGTTAAGGGGGTAGCGCTAAGGTAGCCCGCGAAATTCAAATTAAGATTACGTTTTTTGCAATTTGCTGGTCAGTATTAAGTTGTACGTCGATCAAAATTTAATTCGCGGCCGTAACAAATATGTATTTACAGAATTATAATCATTAAAGTCAACAACACAACTCTCTACGACCACGTAACTCCAAAGAATGATGATTTCATGAAGCAAAACTATCTTTGGACTTACGTGTTCTTAGAGAGTTGTGTTGATGACTTTAATGATTATAATTCTGTAAATAAATATTAGTTACGGCCGCGAATCATATATTAATCAACGTACAACTTAGTACTGACCAGCAAATTGCAAAAAAACGTAAAACAAAAGAATTTCGCGGGCTACCCTGGCGTTTTCGCCTTAATATGTTACGCAATTACCCTTCCAGTTTGTAGGGTGTGTGCCGATGTAGTTACAGGCACATGAGATGTTACAGCTTTGTCTCTGTGATGGCAACTACGCATTTGCGATGTCACTGGTATCTGCACGTCTACAGGTGACCACTTAAGCCTGATTTACAGGAAGCCATTTAATACTCTGTGGCTTACCATAAGCTGAAGCGATAATGAAAGTTGTACCTTATAGCGGGTTTACTAGAAAAGTATGGTCAAAGGAAATCATTCATTTCGTACCCAAAAAAAAAGTACAGTACCCGGCGATAAATATTGCACATCGACCTTTGGAAAGAGACAATCGGCTAATTTCGGCTTCGTAGAGCGTTATCTCTGTCGCACGAAATACAAACAGTCCGGTATCTATTAGGAGCTGTTAAAACAATTATGATTTGCTTCTTTTGATAATTATTTTTATTCTTTGTATAAAATCGATAGGATCGAATAGGTCGATGTGCAATATTTATCGCCGGGTACTGTACTTCTGTCTTATGGGAAATTACCTCTTGAGCATTTTATACTATTACAACGAAACGCTGCTATTTGAGATCGAAAATGCCAAAAAACATAGTTTAATAACAAGTTTATAGTTAAAACATGCTCAGGGTGTTAAATTCAATTAAAAAGTGGGTATTTCTTTAACGTTATAACCCAGTTACTGGGTAATACGAGACTCCTTGGTAAGACCGGTTAACAGAATCAGTAACTGGGTTGTGGAGGTCAGATAGGCAGTCGTTCCATGTAAAATACTGATATTCTGGTGCATCCGGTTAGACTGGAAGCTGACCCCAACATAGTTGTGTGTTGCAGGCAGAGTTATGATAAGTGAATGATAAAGTCTCGCGCAAAAGTTATTAAAATAAATGTAAGTACAATGGTTGCTTTAATAGTTTGATAGTTTTGTCATTAATTACCTTCTACATAATATACTCATTTCAGTATACAAGGTTATTGGTAAAACATTAACAACCTCTTAAGAGGTCATTGGACTCATAAACAACATGTACTATGGGACCAAATGGCCTTCATATAATCTGACCAAGATTATGTCTGGACTTTAAAAGAGACTCTGACCTCTGAGTTTGTTTCGGCCTTTCTTCTCAGAGTAGTCAGATAGGAAACGCCGACCTCATCTAGTTAAAAAAAAATATATGTTTGACGTGTAAAAGTGTTTGTGCACACCTACTTGCAAAAATAAAATCATTTAAATATAAAATCGTGAAAAAAATATCAGCTGTTCCCTACATTTTGACGAGTTATACGAACACAAATGTGGCGAACAGCTGATTTATATGCTTTATATGCTGCATAGTAACAGTTGTTCATAATGATGAGTACAATGACCTCTGAAGAGGTTGTTAATGTTTTACCAATAAACCTGTATAACTTCTCTCAAATATAATGTTTGGTTGAACTCAATTGCTTTAACTCCCTAGGGTTAAATAAATAAATAAAAATTTATGCAAGTTTATAACAAAGTAAAATTATGATTTACACTAATTACCATTGAGGAAAGTTAAATTCTAACTGTTATGCAGAACGAATGTCGCTTAATAAAAAATAAAAAATGATTCGCGAGCGAAACACGTATATATTTACAGAATTATAATAATTAAAACAATTAATATAACCCTCGTAAGTTTATATAACTCTATTTTTTTTTTGTGGATGGGAAATCATCAAATGACCGGGGTCCCGCTCTGGGTGGAGCGGAAGGGAGTGTCACACTCTTACTGACTAAAACCCACCCGTGTTCCTTCCTTAGCCCTTTATGTTCCGAGCCAGCGGTAACCCTTTCGGACAATACCGCTTACCTGGCAGGTCTCGCTGACCCGGCAGAACATATAACTATATTGAAAGACTGTTACATGAAATATCAATCAATAGGTTTATACACATACATTTTACGGTCGCGAATCATGTTTTGTTCAACATAAAACCTGCCACTGACGTAACCAACCAACCAAACTGCAAAAAATCTTAAGAAAATTTGTCTGTCGCGTGTTTCCGTGACGCTTCGGAGTTTTTGTCAAAAATGGTAAAACGACGAGGTCGACTATACACTCGGAGGAACTATTTAATATAGAGGTACAGACGCCAGCACATCAAGCTACCCGAAACTGTAAAATTTTCCCAATCAACTTTGAACCTTATGCTTTAGCAATAAAGTTGAAAATCTATTAAAGAAATTTGAATTTGTAGTAGCTTGATGTGCTGGCGTCTGTACATTTACTTTTAACTACTAAACAATGTTGAGAGTGTGCTGAGTAGTCAATTCTTTTATCGCTCTCTTAAGTATGCCCATAAGCTTCAAACGTTATTACACACAAAAAATATTGACAGTGTAGTGGAAAGATGAAATATACCTGTATACAAAATAGCTTGTCTGACTGTATTTTTCATTATAACCACTTGTGGAGGCTATTTTAATGCACCACAGAACATAAAATGGGTTGAGAAGTGGTTTCCGATAGCTGTATGCGAAGATTTAAATCGTTAGATTCGCCCTACCGTGTCAAAAGATAGTCCAATTCCAATTTTATAGTAATGGCTCCATCGTTATATCGATGATTCTGCCAATGTCAAGGTTGAAAGAAACAAAGTGGCATTTCTGTTTCGTCTTGACACCTCTGACACGCAATGACGCAGTGACATGACTTGGTTGTCATGGAAACGCGATAATAATGTGTGAGCTCACCATTCTTAGTATTTACAGACGCCAGCACTTCAACCTACCCGAAACTGTCAAATTTTCCCAATCAATTTTGAACTTTATGGTTTAGCGATAAAGTTGAAAATTTATTAAAGAAATTTGACAGATTGTAGTAGGTTGATGTGCTGGCGTCTGTACACTCGCGCAGTGAGGGCAAATCTAGCGATTTAAATCTTTGGCTGTATGTACCTTTCCTTACCACTTTAGTTAACTGCACTAATTTAAAAACTATTTTTTTTTCATAAACTTGTCTTTCGTAGAACATAGTTTGTGTGATTTTTTTTTGTAGAATTCTTAACAAAATATAAGGTTACAGAATTCCTTAAATATTTTGAATTGACGAATTAACTACAAACGCCAGCACATCAAGCTACTATAATCTGTCAAATTTCTTTAATAGATTTTCAACTTTATCGCTAAAGCATACGGTTCAAAATTGTTTGGAAAAAATTGACCGTTTCGGGTAGCTTGATGAGCTGGCGTCTGTACCTTATGTGATTTCCAAATAGTACATACTATTTAAAACTTAATGATTGAAGAAGAAGATAGTTTAAATATCTAACCTAACCTAGAAAATTGTTTAAAAAACATCGAAAAACTAGTATTTTATATTACTTCGTTTCTGAAAGCTTTGATAACAGAATATATAAACACATATATTCTGTTATCAAATCTCATATCCATTTATGTGACTGGTTGTTGATATTTCGTCCAATCACAACATTCACAACAGCTTAATGCTGTACAAGAATCTTTTGGCGGGAAAATCGGAAGTGATGCCGCCATCTTGTTTTTTCAATGCAATTTCTCGAAACAATTTAAAAAAAAAAATTGCCAACAGCGCCCCCTTTCAATGTCACTCCAGCGCCAAAAGATTCTCGAAGCACTTTACGGTCCCTTCACATTTATTTTACCTCTATCAGCAACCTTATTGTGACGAGAATAAAGATCACAATGATTTTGACAGACTTTTCGGTTGCAGCAACACAACTCCAACCGTTAGAATGAGAATAAAGATCATTGTGATTTGGACAGTGATGCAAAGTCAGAGGTAAAATAACTGAACGGTCTGAAGCACTTTCCATGAGAATTGACAACGGATTGACACATGAGGCTTTCAGAAAATGGGGTTTAAAGAACTCTTAATGCCGAACTCAGAGACGTCATTTAAAATTAATCAATCATTAACTTTTATTAACCAGCATATTTTGGCAAAATGTAATAATGATTGAAATGTATTCAAGCTGAAATGTTTTGGATAATTTTTCCAACGCCAGATAATTTTATCCGAGGAATAATTTTTAATTTTTTGACAGTTCATCCATAAAAAATCTGTCAGATGTCAATTTTATTTCACGAATAAAAATTATCTGTCGATTGAGAAATCAGCCCTAAAGTTAAATAATTATTAATTTTAAGTAACGACTCTTGAGTACCGGGGTCAATGTGATTTTTTAATATTTCTATCACATAAAACTTTGTATGTTGCACTCAATATAATATGAAACTTAATATATTGGTTTTATCTCTACCTTATAGTAACATAACTTCACGCCTGCATAATGCATTTCGCATACCTATAAAGTACACTCACGTTCCGCCAGTTATCTTTAAGGGGCTTACAGGACCTAATCGCAAAAAAACGCAAGTTTAATGCGCCTGCCACACACTCGACGAGTGGCATGGGAAGTAACGAGGAAAGGAGGCAGAGACATAGTGTGGCAACATTACTCGTCATGCCACACGTCATGCTCCTCGTCCTACCCACTGCTCCCTATTTTGTCGGTTTTTGCGCGCGAGTCAAAGGACCGGCAATACGAGTGCGAGTGGCCGGCCACATAATCGCGCGGTCGCAGTCTGCATTGAGCGCTCGCCCAAGACGCACGCGTATGCAAAATTGGAAATTATGTCGTCGCCAAGCGTGGAATGGTCAAATGAAAAGGTGTTAATGTTTATTGATTTGTAGTACGGTAGGTATAATAAGTCACTATGTCAAGAATTAGTCTAACAAGAAAAGTTGTATTTATTAGGTATCTAAAAATGCATAGCGCGCACGCTGCCACCGTTTCAACGTCCATTGTCTCACCAAGGCAAATGACAAGTGAGGAGCGTCGCGATTAATTGCGCGAGTAGAGCAGTGTGTGGGCAGAGAGGGCAACATCGCGGCAAATCACGGCAGCGCGAGGAGCATAGCGATGAGCAGTGCAAAGAGCATAGTCTGGCAGGCGCATTAGACATGATAAAAGTATATGATCGACTACAGTAAACAAAATTAGAAAAATATATGATATTCTGTGTTGAAAACAATTATACAACTAATTTGATACGATAGAAAAAATCATGATGAAGATATCTCTAAAAACTTTCTTTTTGCATACTAATTATACATACAATCATTCTGATTATTTGGCAGATTATTTTACAAGCAACATACTAAAACACTAGGTAGTGTTTTAATTTTTTAGTCCAAATAATAGATAAACAGAAATAATAGATAGAAAATAATAGATTAAATAAATTAATAGATAAAATAATAATAGATAGATAATAATAGATAGATAGAAATTGATAATAGATGTTTGTATAATAAGTCCATGTAATAGATAGAAAAATAAAGAGAAAAATAAAAATAAATAATAATAATAACAAGAAAATAATAATAGATAGAATAAAATAGGTTAATAGATTTTTGTGATTAAATAATTGGTTCATATTTTGCAATAAATTACCAGCGTTGTGCGTTTGTATAAACTACGCATGCTCCGCCGCCCCCTTAAATGGAATAAAAAAACGAAAGGTTTTTATCATAATATAATTTAATCGGCTTAATACCTGTTTCCACCTATGTATACCTAACGTCATAATATAAAGAGTGGCCATTAGTTTATCACATTAAACAGTACAGCGGATATTACAAGTCTGTTGAAATAATAAAATAAACACCATCATCTGCCTAGCCTCTTCCCAACTATGTTGGGGTCGGCTTCCAGTCTAATCAGATGCAGCTGAATAACAGTATTTTACACGGAACGACTGCCTATCTGACCTCCACAACCCAGATACTGGGTAATACGATACCTCTTTGTGGCCAAATGGAACCTTTTTTGATATTGTTTGTGTTTTTATATTTTACTTTTATATTTTTGTCTATTTTTGATACGCTTTTGTTAGTTTTTTTCCTTGTCAAAAGAAATAAAAAATATTACTACGGAGAAGTTGATTTTTCATTGAAATCGTTAAAAATCATCTTTATTATAACCCATTCAGTAATAAAGTGGTCCTTCGACGAGTTTAACTAGTGTACTGTGAAAACTAGTCCACAGCAGCTCTTTTTCAGCATTTTTTTTCAGCGCTTTTTTCTCAGAGGGCAAAATGGTTGTGACGAGATCACAGACGAAACTGCCCCAAGATAAGCCTTATGTACCCTCCCAGTCGGGTAGTGAGGCAGTTCAAGTACCTACTTCTACACAGACAACCAGTGGGGAAACTCAGGTACATTCATCTCAGTTAAAGCCTACCTCGAGCGCACATTCTGTCGCCACTCGCACTAGCCGCACTAGTCGCTCTTCCGTGTTGGTCGCGGTGAGAAAATCCGCAGCGGAAGCGCAACATGTTCGTCGCGTAGCTCAATTAGAAATTGCCCAAATGGAAGCAGAGATGCGTGCACAACTAGAGTCTAAGCAGGCAGAATTACGAGCACAAGTAGAGGCTAGGCAGGTTGAATTAGAGCGCAAAGCTGCTGAAGCTGAATATCAAGCTGAGCTCGCAAAAATTGAGGCAGAGGGTAGTAACCACGGTTCTCACAGTGGGTGGAGCCGTGCCAGCGTCGAACATTGGGTGGATACTACTGCCCTCCCTGCCAGTTTACCAACACGTCAGGATAGGGAGCCATCCGTAAAAGGGTGTCAATCTAACGATAGATGTGAGGTAGGGGCTAATAATACTAACGTTATCTTGTGTTCTCAGCTTCCTCTACGTGACGTCCGTAACGTCGTTTCTCATGATATCGCAGCACAGAGTCTTGAACATTTTCCTCAGCATAATCTCCGCGGGGGGGACAAGACCGCTGCCACTGATATTCACGGAGACGGCGGCGACTCAATTGGCGTTACACAGCTAGTGGGGGCCCTAAAGGCACTTGCGAAGAGTAACGTCCCCAATACCAATAAAATTTTTATAAAACTCCCGTGTTTTGATGGAAGCTCTCCCCTTGACTGGCTTATGTTCAAGCGGGCTTTTCAGGATACAGTAAGTGGATTTACAGACGCAGAAAACCTTGCGCGCCTGAACCAAGCCCTAAAAGGCACGGCACGGGAGGCCGTGAGCATGCTGTTGGTGTTGGCACCTCACGCCAATGACGTCATCGATGCCCTGGATCGTCGCTTTGGTAGACCTGAGCAAATTGTGCTACAAGAGCTGAGCGCAATCAAGGCTCTGCCCAAGCTTGGGTCGGAGGTAAGAGACCTACATGTTTTCACCACTCGCGTGCGCAATTGTGTCGAGGTTGCTAAGTTGCTGCAGCATAGTGATTATTTACGTTCTCCTGAACTGTTTGGTGTGCTGCTTAGCAAATTTTCTCCACTATTGCGCGCGCGGTGGTTAGACTTTGCAGCGAATCATGAGGACCTAGGCCAGGCTAGGGTGGAATTATTGTCGCGTTTCCTGGATCGTGAGGTCGATTTGGCAATGAAGTTTGGCGCTGTGTTTGAGGTGGTACCATCTTCATCAGCGAGCCCTTCACAGAGGCAGCGAGCGCATGCCGTATCGGAGTCGGTGCCGCGGGTTTCAACTAAATCTGATTCCGGGGCGGGACCTGCGGAAACATCCCTTCAGGAAAATGTTTGTTTATTTTGCAAAGGGGGACATCAGTTGTCAAATTGTCCGACATTCACGTCTTTGACAGTCGATGACAGATGGCGTTTCGTTAAAGACAACAAAGTTTGTTATCGTTGCCTTCAAAAGGTTCCGCACAATTTTAAGTATTGTAACAAAAATAAGGTTAGTTGTACAAAAACTGGTTGTAAGCGTAGACATCACACTATTTTGCATAATGATAAGTTCGCTACATCCGCTCATGTTAAGGAGGAGGTCAAACCTGAACCTACGACAACAACGGATGTTGAAAAACCGGAGCAGGTTCTCGTAGCTGTCAACAACACGCAGGTTGAAACCACACTTCGTCCACTATTGAAAGTAGTACCCGTCACAGTCTCTGGACCAGCTGGGAGTGTAGATACCTTTGCCCTTTTAGACGATGGCTCGACGGCTACTTTTGTAGATGCCGACATCGCCTCCAAAATTGGAGCCGAGGGTCCAGTAGGCAGTCTGCGTTTGGATTGTGTGGGGGGATTGTCTAGAGATAGTTGCGTGCAGTTTGTTGACTTCCAGTTAAAGGGCCGATCACCCTCACAGACGTTTTTGATTCAGCGAGCTAGGGCAATTAAGAACTTAGGGCTGCAAAGTCAGTTAGTCAAACGCGTCTAACCTATACTGATCCCTGATGAGCACTTCCAGGTCATGCGCTGGACGCTCACGCAAGTGGCAAGAAGTTTCTACTAGACATGTCCGACTACTGGCACATCCAAACAACACCCATCCCAGTGGAGTTCGGATGGCGACAGGCTGGGACTTCGTTCCTTTTCTCACCTCAGATGCTATGATGAGAGGCCAGTTGGTCACTTTATTACTGAATGGATTATAATAAAGATGATTTTTAACGATTTCAATGAAAAATCAACTTCTCCGTAGTAATATTTTTTATTTCTTTTGACAAGGAAAAAACTAACAAAAACCTATCAAAAATAGACAAAAATATAAAAGTAAAATATAAAAACACAAACAATATCAAAAAGGTTCCATTTGGCCACATGCTCCCCTTTTTTAGAGAAGCACAACTTTCTTTAGTGGCCGCCTCAAAATGCCTGCTTGTGTCCGAATATCCACCACCCGTACTACCCCATCACGGCCCGGGTGCAGAGCCGCGATCACGCCGCGTGGCCAGGTTCCCCTCGGCAAGTTCCCGTCACCGATGAGAACCGGGTCCCCAACTTTGACGGCGACATCTACTCCTGGCACGCGACGGGGCGCCAAAGTGGGCAGATACTCGGATACCCAACGACGCCAAAAGTGATCGCTCAGTCGGAGTGCCTTCCTCCAACCGCTCCGGCCAATTAATGCTGCATCCGTCAATTCCTCGGCCGGAAATGGACGACCCGATGAATCCCCTAGTAAAAAGTGATTAGGGGTGAGCGCCTCCGGGTAGTCCCCGTCAGGGGAGATGTGCGTTAGTGGACGCGAGTTCACTATTGCCTCGGCTTCGGCTATTAAAGTCGCTAAGACCTCCTCTTTCGGCGCGTGCTCTCTCAGGGTTACTCTCAGGGCGGACTTTACCGACCGAATTAACCGCTCCCAAGCTCCTCCCATGAAGGAGGCCGATGGGGGAATAAAACGCCATTTTATCTTCTCACGCGCTGCAAACTCTGGTACCGCGGCATCATATAAGGCTCTTAGTTGCCTATTCGCTCCCACAAAGGACGTCCCGTTGTCCGAAAATATTTCTGTGGGTGTTCCACGTCGGGCGATGAAGCGTCGTAGGCACATAATAGCAGAATCCGCGGATAAGCTGGCTACGACCTCGAGGTGGACAGCTCTGGTTACCAGGCACGTAAATAAGGCAACCCACCGCTTCTCACGCCGACGTCCAATACAAATAGATACAGGCCCAAAATAGTCCACGCCGATATATGTGAAGGCACGTCGATGATGAGCTAGTCTCGCCTCTGGTAGGTCTCCCATGGGTGGTTGTAGGGTTGAACTCTTCAATAACTTGCACAACTGACATCTATGTACCACTGACCGCACGGCGTTCCTCAGTCCGAGAATCCAGTACTCTTGCCGCAGCTCATTAATTACGGTCTCTGTGTTGGCGTGAGCGAACTTGTTGTGGTAATGGGAAATCAAAAGTCGAACAGCTGGCTCCTTTCCATTCAAAATAATGGGTTGAGTGTCAGAAACAGCAGACGTTCTCCCGGCTAGGCGGATCACTCCATCACGGAGTACTGGTGACAACCTGGCCAAACGGCTCTTCTTGTTTATGGGTTGCCCACGTGTCAGACAAAGGAGTTCCTCCCCGAAGGCGCTAATCTGGCTTTTCCCCAAAATGTGAAGTTCCGCACGAACGATGTCCTCGGCGACCAATGGTACCAGAGCGGTGGAAGGCGTGGCATCCGGCCGCGAAACGCGGTCAGGTATATTTCTACCGACACAAATACCCCGAAACCAAAAATTATGGAATTCATGAACCCGATTTCTAAAGATGGCAGCAATGAATTGATGTGTCCTAGCTGTTGCCCTTACAAGCCTAATCCACGAGCTAAAATGGGTAATGTTGGCTACAACTGGTAAGGGTAACTGATGGGAATTAATGACATTAATGAATTCTGCGACATGTGATTGATGCGTAGATGATTTTGACGGATGAAGAGATGGCTTGAGCTCTTCCACTCCAAAAGTTACTGGCGCTATGACTTTGGGCTCAGAAGGCCACTCAGTAGTGGGAGCCAGGAGAAAGTTCGGGCCACATATCCAACGTGGTTCAATGTTGGCCTTCCCCCTCGTCGCATCGTCAGCCACGTTCAGTTCGGTTTGAACCCAATGCCATTCCGCTAAACTAGTGATCTCCAAAATCTCTCCTACACGATGCGCAACAAAAGGTTTGTATTTCCTCGCATCACTGCGTAACCACCCTATCACAGGCTGACCAGGAAACTTGGCTCGAATGGTTCGAGTGCCTTAAATCCATTTCAGTATTAAGAGTTCCAAGGTGCTATAATTCGTGTGAGTTCTCGGAACTGGAGTTGCACGTATTTTGTGATGCTAGCGAGCAGGCGCATGCCGCCGTTGCCTTCTGGAGATTTGTGCTTCCCAACGGTGACGTGAAACTTGCGCTGATAGCTAGCAAGGCGCGTGTGTCTCCCTTGAAACCAGTTTCAATCCCGCGCCTGGAACTCCAAGGCGCCTTGATAGCCGCTCGACTTGCTGCTAGGATTTGTGAAGCCCACCGCTTTAAGCCGAATCGACGGATATTTTGGTGCGATTCGATGACCGTCTTAGGGTGGTTACGCAGTGATGCGAGGAAATACAAACCTTTTGTTGCGCATCGTGTAGGAGAGATTTTGGAGATAACTAGTTTAGCGGAATGGCATTGGGTTCCAACCGAACTGAACGTGGCTGACGATGCGACGAGGGGGAAGGCCAACATTGAACCACGTTGGATATGTGGCCCGAACTTTCTCCTGGCTCCCACTACTGAGTGGCCTTCAGAGCCCAAAGTCATAGCGCCAGTAACTCTTGGAGTGGAAGAGCTCAAGCCATCTCTTCATCCGTCAAAATCATCTACGCATCAATCACATGTCGCAGAATTCATTAATGTCACTAATTCCCATCAGTTACCCTTACCAGTTGTAGCCAACATTACCCATTTTAGCTCGTGGATTAGGCTTGTAAGGGCAACAGCTAGGACACATCAATTCATTGCTGCCATCTTTAGAAATCGGGTTCATGAATTTCAAAATTTTTGGTTTCGGGGTATTTGTGTCGGTAGAAATATACCTGACCGCGGTTCGCGGCCGGATGCCACGCCTTCCACCGCTCTGGTACCATTGGTCGCCGAGGACATCGTTCGTGCGGAACTTCACATTTTGGGGAAAAGCCAGATTAGCGCCTTCGGGGAGGAACTCCTTTGTCTGACACGTGGGCAACCCATAAACAAGAAGAGCCGTTTGGCCAGGTTGTCACCAGTACTCCGTGATGGAGTGATCCGCCTAGCCGGGAGAACGTCTGCTGTTTCTGACACTCAACCCATTATTTTGAATGGAAAGGAGCCAGCTGTTCGACTTTTGATTTCCCATTACCACAACAAGTTCGCTCACGCCAACACAGAGACCGTAATTAATGAGCTGCGGCAAGAGTAATGGATTCTCGGACTGAGGAACGCCGTGCGGTCAGTGGTACATAGATGTCAGTTGTGCAAGTTATTGAAGAGTCCAACCCTACAACCACCCATGGGAGACCTACCAGAGGCGAGACTAGCTCATCATCGACGTGCCTTCACATATACCGGCGTGGACTATTTTGGGCCTGTATCTATTTGTATTGGACGTCGGCGTGAGAAGCGGTGGGTTGCCTTATTTACGTGCCTGGTAACCAGAGCTGTCCACCTCGAGGTCGTAGCCAGCTTATCCGCGGATTCTGCTATTATGTGCCTACGACGCTTCATCGCCCGACGTGGAACACCCACAGAAATATTTTCGGACAACGGGACGTCCTTTGTGGGAGCGAATAGGCAACTAAGAGCCTTATATGATGCCGCGGTACCAGAGTTTGCAGCGCGTGAGAAGATAAAATGGCGTTTTATTCCCCCATCGGCCCCCTTCATGGCAGGAGCTTGGGAGCGGTTAATTCGGTCGGTAAAGTCCGCCCTGAGAGTAACCCTGAGAGAACACGCGCCGAAAGAGGAGGTCTTAGTGACTTTAATAGCCGAAGCCGAGGCAATAGTGAACTCGCGTCCACTAACGCACATCTCCCCTGACGGGGACTACCCGGAGGCGCTCACCCCTAATCACTTTTTACTAGGGGATTCATCGGGTCGTCCATTTCCGGCCGAGGAATTGACGGATGCAGCATTAATTGGCCGGAGCGGTTGGAGGAAGGCACTCCGACTGAGCGATCACTTTTGGCGTCGTTGGGTATCCGAGTATCTGCCCACTTTGGCGCCCCGTCGCGTACCAGGAGCAGATGTCGCCGTCAAAGTTGGGGACCCGGTTCTCATCGGTGACGGGAACTTGCCGAGGGGAACCTGGCCACGCGGCGTGATCGCGGCTCTGCACCCGGGCCGTGATGGGGTAGTACGGGTGGTGGATATTCGGACACAAGCAGGCATTTTGAGGCGGCCTCTGAAGAAAGTTGTGCTTCTCTAAAAAAGGGGAGCATGTGGCCAAATGGAACCTTTTTTGATATTGTTTGTGTTTTTATATTTTACTTTTATATTTTTGTCTATTTTTGATACGCTTTTGTTAGTTTTTTTCCTTGTCAAAAGAAATAAAAAATATTACTACGGAGAAGTTGATTTTTCATTGAAATCGTTAAAAATCATCTTTATTATAATCCATTCGGTAATACTCTTGTTAAGGCTGGTGGTCAGACTTTCGGGCTACTGACGACCCGTAACGACAGTCAAAGATCCACGAATCACAGCCGGAACCAACGGTTTAACGTGTTTTCCGAGGTACGGTAGGGCCTTGGTATGTAAAGATGAAAATAATAAAATATACAATTTTACTTAAAATAGAAATCGGAATTTTTCAAACAAAATAATATATATTATTGCATAAAAATGCACGACACAAACCACCCTTAAAAATAAGGCACTAGATACACGTGGGGCGATGATAACAACAATTGTTTTAATTTTTTAAAAATTTTAATGGATTTGCTCTCGACTCTAGTCTAGGTCAGAGGTGACTGAGACAAAGTAATGGTACTCAAACGAAAGGTCTTTTTTTCTTTTTTTTTTTTTTTCAGGATGAAAGGTCTCACGGCTAGATTGTTAAATGCGATTAATTATTTGAATTGTGTAGTGTTTATACATGGTTTCAATTAATGTGATACTTAATCTAATTGCCGCACTGTATTGTCATGATTTTGCTGCCTAACCCTGTGAGAATGGAGAGTTGGCGTTGGTTCTCAAATGGAATATGCCAGAGTTTCTGTAAAAAGAAAAATAATATTACAATATTACAATATTATATCTGATAGCTATAACAGTAGGGGAATACCAAAAAACGATGGATGGACTGTGTGAATGATGATTTGGTTAGAAAGGGAGTGACGACTAAGTGCTTGGCCAAACTGGCAGCGCGGGGCGGGGAGCGGCGCGGGTGCGGGAACGCGCGCGATCTGCCTGTACGCAGTCGAGCGTGGCTTCATTCTGACTTTTGTCATGTACAGTGTTTGTCAAAATATAATATGGATGAAGAAGACTTATTTTTACTAGAAAAACCTCGAACTAGTTTGAGAACTCCGGTCCCCGCGCGCTCCGCCCGCGCACTCACTTGTATGAACGATTGCACTCCCTCACCAAGCAGCCCTCGTGGCTCACCGCGCCCGCGTGCCCACTATGGACGCTCAAATGAAGTTCTCATGTTTGAGTACGCCGCACCGCGCCCGCCCCGCGCCCGCGTTTCCAGTCTAACCAAGCACTAATAGAGAAGTATGGAAGAAAAAGACAAGTTCCGCCAACACTACAAATTGTGATACGGAGAATGATGATGTGTTAACAAGCTGCAGTTAGCTAATTAAAGACTACCTACCCAGTCTTAGCAGCGGTGCCACCCATCCTAAGAGTGCCAGATGCGTTGCAGTTCTCACTCAGAGCTGCGTTCAAATTGGCACATCGACGTCCTGTGAAACCGCCGCGTTGCAGAGATTCCGCCATGTAAAAGATGCATCTGAACAAAAATGGTTCTATAATGTAATTATTATTATGGGACGAAGTTCTTTAACGGAGCTTGCGACAGGAGTAAACTGGTAGAAATCGTCACTTGTGACTTTCTCGTCTGGAGATAGTATTCGTGGTTTTAGAGGGGGCTGAAGCCGATAGCGACGTCAAAGCGACCGGGTGGTTTGGAACAAGAAATTAAGCTAGTATTTTGATAAAAGAAGACCACGCAAGGATACAAGCCATTAATGCAATCTTGATTGATTTACCAACTGATCTCTTTCATTTGATTGATTTGGTAATTTAATTCATTCAAGATAATAAATACTATAATACAAATTATGTACTTATCTAAGTTAATCCATGATTAAAACAAATAAGTACCAGCATTTGTACAGTACCCGGCGATAAATATTGCACATCGACCTTTACCTTTTTTGTATTTTATACACAGAATAAAAATAATAATCAAAAGAAGCAAATCATAATTGTTTTAACAGCTCCTAATATATACCGGACTGTTTGTATTTCGTGCGACAGAGATAACGCTCTACGAAGCCGAAATTAGCCGATTGTCTCTTTCCAAAGGTCGATGTGCAATATTTATCGCCGGGTAGAGATTAACTACGATAACATGGCGCGCCCCTCCAAAATTCAGAAACGTTTGAAAGTATTTGTGTAAGTATTTACAAAGCACCACCAACACTCACAACGCATGTGTGTGTAATGCAAAAACCGTCAAACAAAAACAAATCCACGGATATGTTGCTCGACTAGTGCCGTCATTAATCGCTCATTATTATTAGTATGGCGCTGCACTGAGGTATTCTATGAAACGAACACGTGCGTTGTCTTGCGCGGTCGGCTAGTTATGATTAGTTGACCAACAAATCTGGTAATAAGTGAGATATTACGAGTACCGATTGCACAAAACTATGAATAAATTTTATTGTGTTCAAATATTGAAATTTAATTTACTCTAAATCTAATATTTTGATGTTTAATGTTTTCAATAAAATGAATGAATGAATGAAATGTGACTCTTATTATTTTTATACATATTAATAATTTATGACTGTTTATTATATTAATCATTAATGCTTTATAAAATAAATATTTAATAAATGAAACCTTTATAATATATTTGTAACACATTTATTTTTAGTTACTAAGACATCAAAATCATTAATTAACAAAAATACGTAATCATAATTATTATAAAAAAGTACATAATATACATTATGGTCCAAGTGACAATGAGGGCATTATTCATACTGCCCGGGCGTTATTAATAATACCCTCATTAATCACTTGGCCCACAACGTTTATATAAAATAAAAAAATCTTAATTATCTCTATTAGCACTGGAACTAAAATTTTGTTCATCGCTGTCATAGAAGCTTGATGTGTCGTTTTCAGAATCTGATTCTCCTACGTGAATAATAAATTCTTGCTCGTCGTCGTAGTTATCCCAGTATTTGGATTTCGTCTCCTCCACATGTCTGCAAGTGTTGGTCCACATTGTGCAATCGATCATGTCTAGATCTTCATGAAGTAATTTCATTATGGATGTGTAGTTATGGTCTATATTTTTGTTTGCGACATAGTTTTTTAACACTCCCCAAATTTTCCATGACTAACTTATTTTGCAATCAGTACTTTCGTGTCACTGAGCGATGTAGTATCAACAACTTGACTGTCTCAGACCGCTGCCGGCCTGCTACTGAAGACGAACACTTACAACTACATACAAAAACTTTCGTAAGGATATGGCTAAACACATCGAAACAGTAATTTGGAGGGGCGCGCCATGTTATCGTAGTTTATCTCTACTGTAACTATCTTTCTGGGGGTTTATTTTTACAAGTTTTGTTATAACGTAGACACGTAATGTCACGCTTGAAGGCCAATTTCCGTAGTTAAAAACGTTAAAAATCTAGTCGTAACCTCATCTCAGCGACAATGAATAGTAAAAACCTGTCAAAATTGTAGGGAAATTAGAGGTATTTTTGACAGATTGAGACCGAGAAAAGGCTGCGAAATTTCGAGAATTACTCCTCGATCGAAGGGATCGTCACCGTATCGCCTTTCGCCTCGGCGTCAAACAGGCGTCAACCTAACGTAAGCACGTAACCAGAACTGATCAGTCAGAAGCTCCGACACGTCTACTGGGCTACGGCTAGGCGACGCCGCGCTTACGGCTCGCCGACCACTGCTGCAGGCCGGAGGGGTGAGAGGGGCAAGGGTGGACGAAGAGAAATAAGCTCGGGTACGGAGGCGACGAGTCGTAAGCGCGGGAACTGCAAGTAGACCATGCACCGCACCGCGGTTCGTGAGCTTGTCCCGAGGCGAGGCAATTACGTTACGATTCCGATTAGTGTGCAGTAGGGAGTTTCATACAAAGAATAGGTACTGAATGGCTCGAGTTGATACGATGGCGATCCCTTTCTGAGTTGATACGTGTGCTACGACCTTTAACCAAAGGATCAGGTACATATACCTGAATGTGTAGTTCATAATATACTTTAAAAAATATTCTTTCTAACTATCACATAAGTCCTGCTTACCGATGATGGCTGCAATTCCTGTCGCCGCAGCCAGGCATACCAGCGCCGCCATTGGGATAGAAGTCCACATCACCTGCAGTGTTCGTGATGCCGGAGAATCCTGCATCAGTGTGCATGACCTCTGTGTAAATCCCGTCCGTACTTCTTAAGGCTTGCGCGTGGGTTATCCAGCCGGGAAGAGCCGGGTCCAGACCTGGGGAGAATAGGATAGCATGAGAATAAAACCGGCCGAATGCGTGTCGGACCACGCACAATCAAGGGTTCCTTAACTGGAATGAATAATTTATTTCAAGAACAAACTTAACTTTGTAAAGAATGATCTCTTATAGGTACCTCCACGGTCATTTCTCCAGCAGCAAATGTAAGTTTGTAATCGCAAAAAAAAAATGTGATAAAAATAAAAGTTAACGATTTTTGGAATTTTTCCTTTACTTGTGCTGTGAGTCCATTGCTCCTTCAAAATTTTATGATTGTATGTAGGTCAATTAACGGGAAGTACCTACCCTATGGGTTTTGTTTTGAATTATTTGCGAGTTATCATCTTCATCATCTCTGCCTAGCTTTTTCCCAATTATGTTGGGGTCAGCTTCCAGTTTGACCAGGTGCAGCTGAATACCGGTATTTTACATGGAGCGACTGCCTATCTGACCTTCGCAACCCAGTTACTGGGTAAAGAGATACTCCTTGGTAAGACTAGTTGTCAGACTTACGGGTTTCTGACTACCCGTAACGACTGTCAAAGATCTACGAATGACAACCGGAACTAACGGCTTAACGTGCTTTACGAGGCACGGAGGGGTCTCGGTAAGTAAAGATGGTCACCCATCCTCAGACCAACCGCGGCAAGTGTAGCTTAACCTGATCGATCGGCCTGTGCAGCTGTTATTAGTTAGCCATGAGCCCCTAGTTATTTACGTGTTTTGTAGATACAAATAAAAAAAACGGTAACGTTTCCGCAGCCAGAACTGTTATTGTCAAATAACTAAAAAACTATTTGCACAACAAATTAAAAATCTACACTGCGATTCTGTAACCGTCTCACCGTGAAAACGTGAAGTGAGCGTGGAGTGAGCTGTCAATAGTGTCAATTCCTAGCAAAAACAAACACACATCACCTAAGTTATCACGGTGAGATTTTTACAGAATCGACCGGCAGATTCTGATGTCCTAATTATCTATTAAATATACTCAAGTGACGATAATCGACATTTTCTGACTGGTGTAACGCACACGTTGTTATTTACTTAATGGTTGTGCAAACCAACATACACTGGTTTCGCGTGGTGGATTACGACCCGGTCCCTCTCAGAGAGAGTTGGCACGAGTCTCTGCAGTATCGACAGATTATGCTCAGGTAATCTTACCAGTAATATAAGGTACTCTTCCTCCAAGCTGTCTGCCGATGACGCCCGCCTGGTGCGCTCCGAGGCTGTGTCCTATGATGTGGTAGTTAGCGAGGTTGGCACCGCTGGCTGAGTTCAGCCAGTTAATGTATCTGGCTACATGTTCACCTAAAAAGATAGACAGAAAGTTAACATCGCGACTGTTTCCCAGAAATAATATGCTGAGGTGTACCTAGAGGGTAAAATCCCATGTTATAGTCCTCTAGAACGTATTTCGGCCACGGCGGCCAATCTTAACGGAGAGCCTTTGGTGCGGGAGATATTATAGTGCACAAGTGTGTGCGTAGACACAGGTGCGGAGTGCACCTCTTCCCTCACTCTCATCGTTCGATGGGACGGCAATCCGACACGACCGGAGAGAGATCAGGCGCAGTACCAACGGCTTAACGTGTTTTCCGAGGCACCGCCAAATTCCAAACTCCGGCTGTTACAAAGAAATTCGTAATGGAAAAGCCCTAACGCTTTGCCCGACTCATATCCAAATCAATCCAAATCTCGCATGCCAAATAAAGGGTGACTCTCGTGCTTGTTCTGCAGGAAGCATCTTTCTTCTGTATCTATACTTAATATTAATATTATAAAGCTGAAGAGTTTGTTTGGTTGAACGCGCTAATCTCTGGAACTACCAGTCGGATTTGAAAAATTCTTTTTGCATTTGATAGCCCAATTCTTGAGGAAGGCTATAAGGCTATTATTTTAACATCACGCCTTTAACATCACGCCACCTTTAGGAGTCGAGAAAAAAGAAAAAAAAGTCAGAAGGAACGCTAAGCAAAAATGAAGTAATAGCGCGGGCAGGCGATGCGATGCGACGGGGTGGGTCGGAGTAACAAGAAATTTCACGCGGACGAAGTCGCGGGCAGAAGCTAGTAATAATATATTTTTTAATCGACTGGTTACACATAATACCTTCTTCTATCAACTAAAACTCTACCATAGATCTATCCATTCTAATATTATAAATTCGAAAGTAACTCTGTATGTCTGTCTGTGTGTTACCTTTTCACACCTAAACAACTGAACGGATTTCGATAAAATTTGGCAGAGAGATAGAATGCACCACGGGGATGGCCCCGGGATGCAATCTATCTCTCTGCCATAAAAAACAAAAAACTATCCTATGTCCTTACATAGGATAGTTTTTATCCCGATACCGACAGGACCGACACTTATGCGGGTGAAACCGTGGAGCGCTGCTAGTAAAAAAATAAATACAAACATTATTAATCGGCGAACCGATGGCAGTTGGCTCGTTGGAGTCATTCGTTTTTGAGTGGAGATCGCGATTCAGCAATCGTTAGATAGGACGCCATCAAGCAAGGTCACTCTGCTCTCTGCTTATCGCATTCCACTCCTGAACATAGGTCTCAAAACCTTGTCCTCCGCCATCCGCATCCAGTCTGTCCCAGCCACCTTTTTAAGGTCGTCGGTCCATCTAGCTGGAAAGCGCTCCACACTACGCTTGCCGATACGCGGTCTCCACTCCAGATCTCGTCTGCTCCACCGGTCATCAGTCCTTTGACAATCATGGCCAGCCCACTGCCACTTCAGTTTGCTTACTCTGCAAGCTATGTCGGTTACTCCGGTTCTTTTCTGGATATCAACTCAGGTGCGTGACAATGCCCGCTGAGGTGGGCCGGCACCAGCCGGGGGTTGCGGATGGATCGTACGTTCCCGCGACCCCCGGCGTAGGTGTGAGATGGAACACCGGGGTGGTTTTTAGTCAGTAAGAGTCTGACAGACCCCGCCGCCCGCCCCAGGGCGGCGGACATCCATGAGGATTTTCCACCCCGAGAACAAAAAAAAAAAAGGTGCGTGACAATTATCGCAGGGTGGTTGGTAGCAGCAGGATGAGAGATGCCGAGGATGAAGTGAAATGGTGTGCGCTTGGAGAGACCAGAGAGACCCAGCAGAAGACTGCTTTAAGCTGATCACGATAACATGGATCAAGGGCAGGCAGGAGATACTGACCAGATCTGATAGTGTTGGGGAGTGCCACCCAGTAGTCACCCGCGGCGCCGAAGCTCCAATCTGCCACTATCACGTTCACGTCTTCTGCATTTAGGTAAGCTGGAAAGGAAAATAAATTATTCATCGAAAATTAATATTATAATTCATCGTTAAGCTCCTTAAGTTAAGAATTGAGCTTATAGAGGTATGAAGAACAGGGTGAGAAGTTCAGAACAGGGTGTGAAGTTCACTCATACTCCATAGAAAAGGGGGGATCCTCCGACCAGACGAGGGTTGTGTTTGGTGGGCAACTGCCTGACGATTGATGTGGGGACGTTTTATCTAAGCTAGTTGCGCGGTAAACTCTGCTTGCGCGATGCAGGATTTTGCGTGACGTCAGTATTGCATATGGCGGTGTAGATGCCGCAACAAGGTTACTGACAATCATGGCAAGCGTAAACTGACTATATTTGAATTAAGAATTTGATATAATTTTCAAGTTATGGAACATCAAACTGAACGTTTTACATAACAAAGTTCAAATACCATTGCAACCAAAAACTTAAGACCTTTTTGTTACAAATGGTCACTCAAAAATCAACTTAGAATACATTTCACTAAAGTAGATAACTGATTAAGTGGCGATGGAATGTAAATTATCTGAGATTATTAACACTGCTATAGGTTTAATCTATGGTCCTTTTCTCAAGAGACCATTTCAGACATTCTACTGTTCCTACTCCGTGTAATGTGGGCCGCGGACCAGAGGCCAGTTGCCCCCTAACCCTCATCTACATGGTCCTCACATGATCTGGACTTTAAAAGAGACTGTGACCTCGGAATTTGTTTCGGCCTTTCTTCTTTCTGCCGGTCGATTCTGCAAAAATCTCACCGTGAATACTTGCGTGGAGTGAGCTGTCAGTGTCATCCCACTGATGCTAGGGATTGACCAAGCAAACATTTACAACCATAAACGAGATTTTAATAATATTTTTTATGTTAGTTCTTTTAGTCTTAAACGTCAATGCTTTATTTTAATTATTGTTCGTGCGTGACGCGCTCGCGCCTCATGCTATACATATAAGGACTAGTCTAGAAAAAAAAAGAAAAAAACAACATTGAGATTCTGACTAAGTTTTTGTTTTGCTATTTTATTTCAAAACCCCATAAAATACTAATGTTTTGAGAACTAAAATTACTTACTAGCTTTGAAGTTATATAAAATGATCAATAGAATTAGCATACAAAATATTATAAAAATCTCGATTGTGATTGTAAATGTATGCTTGGTCAATCCCTAGTATCAGGTTCAGGTGGGATGACACTGACAGCTCACTCCATGCTCACTTCACCTGTTTTCACGGTGAGATAGTTAGAGAATCGCACTGTCATAGTCAAAGCCCCTCGAAGTAGGGGCGAGTCGCTAGCATATAATAAAAATCTTTTCCAAATTCTTTGCGTCTTCCTTACCAGCAACGAGATGTACATTAAAGTCAGAAGTGGGGGTGTTTCTCCAGCCGTGGACGAGGAAGACTGTCTTCCTGTTACGGTTGAAGTGTGACGCGTTCAGCACCGCATTAGCTCCTAAGGGAATAGGCTGACTCGTCCAGCGGTTTGACCTGATGGACATAAAGTAATTAGAAAGACATGGCATCATTCTGTTCGACTCCCAAAGCCCTACCTATGCCCGGCTTAGGAACTGAATCTAAGATCCATTATCACGTTGGATGGCAATGCTGATTCTTTGGGCAAAGAAAAAATAGGCTAGACAAAAGATTAAAAAAATAAATAAAATAATTTAATTACAATGTATTTATTGTAGAATTAAAATCTGCAGTGCGATTCTGTAACCATCTCACCGTGAAAACTTAGGTGAAGTGAGCGTGAACTATCAGTGTCATCTTACCAGATACTAGGGATTGACCAAGCATACATTTACAAACATAATCGAGATTTTAATAATATTTTTTTAGCCTAATCCTATTGATATTTTTATATAATTCAAAGCTAGTATTTTAGTGGTCAAAACATTAATATTTTGTGGAGTTTTACTTACAATAAAATAGCAAAACAGAAGCGCAGTCAGAATCTCAATCCTGTTTTTTTTTATTTTTTCCCTAGTCTAGTAAGTCCTTATATAGACTGAGGCGCGAGCGCGTCACGCACGAACAGTAAATAAAATTAAAACATTCACGTTTATGACAGCTAGACATCGACATTGTTTGGTTATTATGAGCAATTGTAGATCGAGTCTAGTAAAGACTGCGACGATGTTCAGCGTTGTTATTAACCCAAATCTATTGAATTAGAAGAGATAACTGAGTGTGTCAAGTCATCGAGTGCTAACGGATGCCTAGCTGACGGACCATAGAATGTAATCTCACGTAGTTTGTGTGGCGTGATCACTTCACCCGATTCACGACACTAAATGTCGTAAATCGGGTGAAGTGAAGGTGAAGTGATAAGATCACGCCGCGCTTGCGCGTTAATCACTGTCATTATCACATTGCAGATTGCGTGATCACTTCACCTTCACTTCACCCGATTCACGACATTTAATGTCGTGAATCGGGTGGAGTGAAGGTGAAGTGATAAGATCACGCCGC
Organism: Luperina nickerlii; assembly: GCA_963855955.1. Taxonomy (NCBI): domain Eukaryota; kingdom Metazoa; phylum Arthropoda; class Insecta; order Lepidoptera; family Noctuidae; genus Luperina; species Luperina nickerlii. Next base: position 2,207,566 of record OY979691.1, on the reverse strand, counting down.
GCTTGCGCGTTAGTCACTCATTATCACATTAGAGATTTGTTTTTACATATTTAACTCGTAAGGCGTCATGTATAAGAACGTTAGGAAAATGCAATACCAACGTCAAATAAGTACAAATATTTTATCGCTCATCGCGCGCCCGTGTTTGCACTGCACCTCTAGTAACCCTTAAATGAAGAAGTGGTTGGTCAACCCTGAAGTGTATGTATGGTCCCTAATAGTGCATAACGTAGTAAGTACACTCCTTTAGAATATAAGTAAGCAGTTTACATCAATGCGCATTGTAACATAAATTCACTAGATATTCATTAAAGTACATTCTATCAAGCTGGTTGTCTAATTCTAACGACCCTTGAACCCCCAACATTTCATGGCGACCCTGCCTTAGAGTCTGCCAAGGGGCAGATTAAGCAAAGTTTTCGTTGAGCGATTTTCAAAATGTGTAACTCTAAAGTAGAAAAAGACGAGGTATTCGCCAATCAAAACGCGGCTGGTGGAGGTGTTGACGCCGAGGTGGTGTTGCCATGGTTACGAGATTCGAGTGGAGTGATATATGGTACATTCCGAATTGCACTGTAATCGACTACAGCGTGCTTACACCTTGACCCCAATTCTGCTGTATGGTATTTATCTATTATTCCCCGCATAATCTTACCACGCCGTACGGTTGTCAAGCGTGGTATTTTGACAGTTCAAACCGGTTTCGGTCATTGTGTCATAGAGAATACGTTAATAGCAGATGTAGTGATTAGGTTATTAAGGAATTGACGTGGTTTCGAAGTAATGAATCATTAAGTGGTCATAGTCAATTAGGGCCCTTTTCTGAATTAACGTGAACGCGATAACGATGTCCCGTGAATCGACATATATGAAGTCATGGCATGTGCCATCTTGCGATAACGCCGACTACCGACCATTAGTGTTGCCCAAATGCAAGACCAAGACAAGACCTTTGCCAGTCTTGGTCTTGGTCTTGCGTCAATACACCTGGTCTTGGTCTTGGTCTTGGTATTGCGCTCTCAGTCTTGGTCTTGGTCTTGGTCTTGCAGCAAGAGTCTCGCAAGTCTTGCGAGACTCTACTACTTAGACTAGACTACATTCAAATACCTATTAGCCTATTGCTCAGGGTGGCAGGGACATCGACGCGCAACCGCTTACCATGGATTCAGTACATGATTCTTTTTTTAGAAATTTTTCGTCGGCTTTTTCTTAATATTTACGTTTTTTTCTGCAATTTTTTTACTGTAAACTGTATAAAATCATTATTTCTATCTGACCCAATGAGATTTTTAATTAAAAAATTGTGAATTCACTTGTTTCACTTAAAACAGTAATGTAAATAAAACTCAAAAGAGCTACCTGATCAACTGTATTGCTAAAGTTTATTTGCGAGGTCAACACTGTCTTCGTATCTACACTATTAGCTTTCAAATGCCGCGACAAAGGAACCGCAGCGCCAAGCGGTCTCCTCGTATTATTAACGCACTTGAAAATAAACTTTCAAATTATTACAATAAAGTGCATAAATGCTTGAATGTGACAAAAAATGCGGAAGATTGCGGGAATCCCCGCGCGGCGTCGAGTCAGCCATGAATTCACACTTCTTTTGCATTTCGCCGATTTTAACGGATTTTTGCCAGTTCCTAGATTTTGTTGATCGCAAACGGGCGTGCTGTTTGCGAATTTGTGATTTTAACGTACTACGTATTACGTACCTATTGTACGTAATACACTGACCGACCAACAGTTTATTCGCGGAACGTCATATTTTACCAATCAACCATGAACCTTAATGCTTTAGCGACAAAGTTGAAAATCTGTTAAAGAAATATGGCAGATTGTAGTAGCTTGATGTGCTGGCGTCTGTACCATAACATCAGCTGGCTTAAAAACTGCAACTAGTACTAGACCTAATCGACTCGCTGTTAGTTTTAAATTTTGCTGAATAGAAGAATAATATAAACTTTGAAACATAAATACCTACATAATTTTTACTAACCTACTAACGTTAGATCTGCACATTACACTTATACAAGTATAATATAATACTCTAAGTAGATATACCTACAAGGTATGAAATGAACTTTGGTGGAAAGTTATGGTAGGTACATTTTTATGACATATGGGAACAAATTTGTAAGTAAAGTCGAAACATATAATAATCAATACAATAACTTTTAGTGTTATGACGATACGGTTTTGATACTGGGGAACGTCTATCAAAATCGGGATTGAAACCAAATACCTACTATAGCGCCCAAATCTCAGTTTGACTTAACTGCGAGACGCAAGAGTCTTGCAGGCTTAGTCTTGTTCTTGCTCAAGTCTTGCAGGGTTCAGTCTTGGTCTTGGTCTTGCTACAATAAGTCGGTCTTGGTCTTGGTCTTGGTCTTGCAAAAATGCAAGAACAAGACCAAGACTGCAAGACCAAGACCGATTTTGGGCAACACTACCGACCATGCCCTAAATTAATAATTATCACCGATCTTTAAACCAACGTGGCATTTTCGAAATTGTGCTTCTGGCTACAGTCGCCACCTTACCAAAGAAGAGGAAATTCGTGGTGTATACACAAATAAATAGGTACTATAATCCAACCATGAGTAACTATTCAAGTGAATAGGTATATTACTGACTCTCAGCTGCCGTAGTGGTCATTTATCTAAATCGGAAAGCAAATTATTCATGTGAGCGATGATGACTTAAGAGCGCGCCTTGGCAGCCCAACGCGAGCGATTTCGTACCTCTCGCCCGCGCCCCCTCTACAATAATACGCGATGGCATAGCGCGCGGCGCGCCACCACCGGCGCAGGCGGCGCGCGGCAACGCGATCGAGTGCGTGAGTCGAGTTCGAGTTTAAACTGCGCGGGCGGTGCCCCGCCGCCCAGGTGATCAACAGCGTTCTGTGCCGAAGACGGGCCGTGAATATGCCGTTTCGTGAATTTGAACTTGATTCGTATGGCAATAAAAATGTATTCGTAAAAAATTATGTCATTCAAATAAAGTTCAAATTCACGGAAGTATTTGGTACGACGGATCGATCGCGATGTGTAGGTAAAGCATAACATAGCTGATTATAATCAAACGAGCTCATTGTCGTTATAGGTAAATACATAATTATTTGGAAGCTCCGTTCATAGACCTACAAACTGACATACCACCAATATAGTAGGTAAATAGGTACTAGGGCTTCCATCCCGAGACGCGAGTTTCGAAATTTAGAGGCTCGTGTTTTTTTTTTCGTGGACTCGAGACTATCTAGTCTGATCCGTTATTCAGTCCTCGCGTAGGAACTCAATCTACATATATATTATGTACTTACCTAAAAGGTTAGTATGAAATAAAATATTATATGTAAATTATTCATCAATATTTATTTATTAAACAATTTAATATTCAAAATTATATAATACCATTACAATAACAATAAAAATCGCATAAAAAAATTAAAGTCAAAGTGGTTTCACAAGGTTTCAACAAATTACGCGACGCGCAACATTCGAAGGTATGTATGTACCTAATACAAATATCGTATTACCGTAATAACAAAAAGTAATGTTCCTACAAGAATAAACTCATAACATAACCATAATAACTATGTACCTAGAACAAATGTTTCCTTATAAATAAAAATACTGGCCAAGCAAGTCGGGCCATGCATAGTGGGTTCCGTATAGCTGAAATTACAAACGACTGTAACATACTACATCCATCGGTCCATCCATCCATCCATCGATCCATCGATCCATCGATCCGTCGATCCGTCGATCCTTCGATCCACCGATCCGTCGATCCATCGATCCATCGATCCGTCGATCCATCGATCCATCCATCCATCCATCGATCCATCCATACATCCATCCGTCGATCCATGGATCCACCGATCCATCGACCTGTCGATCCGTCGAACCGTCGATCCGTCGATCCATCGATCCGTCGATCCATCGATCCGTCGATCCATCGATCCGTCAATCCACCGATCTGTCGATCCATCGATCCGTCGATCCGTCGATCCATCGATCCATCCATCCATCCATCGATCCATCGATCCGTCGATCCATTCATACATCCATCCATCCGTCGATCCATGGTTCCATCGATCCATCGACCTGTCGATCCATCGATCCATCGATCCGTCGAACCGTCGATCCGTCGATCCATCGATCCGTCGATCCATCGATCCGTCGATCCATCGATCCGTCAATCCACCGATCCGTCGATCCATCGATCCGTCGATCCGTCGATCCATCGATCCATCCATCGATCCATCGATTCGTCGATCCATCGATCCATCCATACATCCATCCATCCGTTCGATCCATGGATCCATCGATCCATCGATCCGTCGATCCATCGATCCGTCGATCCATCGATCCGTCGATCCTTCGATCCATCGGTCCGTCGATTCATCCATCCATCGATCCATCCATCCATCGATCCATCCATCCATCGATCCATCGATCCATCGGTCCATCGATCCGTCGATCAGTCGATACATCGATGCTTCGATCCGTCGATACATCGATGCTTCGATCCTTCGATCCATCGATCCATCCATCCATCCATCCATCAATCCATCGATCCATCGCGATCCGGCGATCCATCGATCCATCGATCCATCCATCCATCGATCCACAAAAACACATAAAATTTCAAATCACAGCGATGCTAAAGAAGTTTTCACTTCAAAAACTTCCCCACTTTACGTGTACCTAAAAAAACCGATAGCGTAAAAAAATTTTTTTTCAAGATTTTATTTTACCACTTTGTCGGCGTGATTAATAATGTACGGACGCCAGCACATCAACCTACCCGAAACTGTCAAATTTTCGCAATCAACTTTGAACCTTATGCTTTAGTGATAAAGTTGAAAATCTATTAAAGAAATTTGACAGATTGTAGTAACTTGATGTGCTGGCGTCTCATTGTACGGGAAAGATTCAATTATGTTACATTATGCGATTTAAAATTTACATACATTAATACAAAGCATCACGCCTGTATTGCCCGATGAGGTGGGCAGAGGTGCGGGAATCGAACCCAGGACCTTACAGCTCAGCAGTAGCGCTTGCGACCGCTAGACCAACGAGCCAGATAAAAAAAATATTAACGGGAATTAAAAATTTACTTACTTTTTTTCCCTAGGCAATAGACATTCGAAATACCTAAGTAGCTAAGGAAATAAAAGAATTGATACCGTTATATAAATCGGTAGTTAGGTACAGACGCCAGCACACCAAGCTACCCGAAACTGTCAAATTTTCCCATTCAACTTTGAACCTTAAGCTTCAGTGATAAAGTTGAAAATCTATTAAAGAAATTTGACAGATTGTAGTAGCTTGACATGCTGGCGTCTGTACTTACTTTTTTCTTTCTTTAGAATACGGAGTTGTTCCCTCAAACGTTTTGTTTTGTTTTTGTTTTTTTAAAAAACGTTTCCCCACACTAGGAATTACTCCTGTATCGTGGGTGCGTTTACAAACATTTAAATTCACATACACAAACATCCAGACCCGGAACAACTACCTGTAGGCAATACAAATATTTGTCCGGTCGGGAATCGAACCCGCGACCGCGACACGCAGCGCAGCAGTCGATCGCTCAGCCACTGCGGCAACCACGGAACAGAACAAACTGTTTTTTCTGTTCCGTGGCGCCAACCATGTGTCGTGTTTTCCGAGAGTTTTCTTTTTGCCCATCTTTATTTACACTAAATAATGATAATAATTTATTATGTTTACACCGAACGGGTTTAACTCCTTTTTACAGTAGGTAATACCTACCACTAAACAAAATAAAAATGTCGAAAATAGTCCTCTCTCTGTAATGTCGCCAAACATAGGTTCGTCCTCCAAGAGATGCCGTAGCAGACTGATTGAATTTAAATTGAAAAGGATAGCGCTATTACTACCGCGTGCAAAACAAGAGACAGAAAGAGAGTATGCTCGCTTAGAATAAAATGACGCAAGCGCCAAATCACTGAATTGCTAATTACGAGGAGAAGGAGTAGAAAAATAAAAAAATAATTCTGCACGATTTGAGATAATATTATTACCTATCTATTAGTTTAAAAATCATCATTAAATTCCATAGGGTTTCAGAGATCTAACTCAAAATAAGTGCAAAACGAGGTTTTTTCGTTATTTTTTTTTATCGAGATTTTTTTATCCAATCGTGTTTTCGCTTCTACAAATTTAAAGATTATAAGTCCAAGTTTAATGTGTCCAAATAGCAAACTCTCAAGTCTTACAGATACCGATATCTAGATCGCCCAATATCACCAAAACAGCATAATATAGACTCTTAATTCGGAATGAGCCATATTTCACGCCGCGCATGCGCGTTAGGCGCTGGCGAATGTTTGGACCACTAAAATACTAGCTTTGAATTATATAAAAATATCAATAGGATTAGCATTAAAAAATATTATTAAAATCTCTTTTATGATTGTAAATGTTTGCATGGTCAATCCCTAGCATCAGTGGGATGACACTGACAGCTCACTCCACGCAAGTATTCACGGTGAGATTTTTACAGAATCGACATGCTGAATCAATAATAGTGCATTGGCACCGCGAAGTAAATTGTTTTAACAACAACATGATTATCATTAAAAGTTTATTGCACCTTCTGGCACTGGGCAAATTAAATCAGCTAGCTAAACTCCGGGGGCTTACTCTCCAAACTAATTTTAATTCCAATGAGATGCCAATATGATTCCAATGTTAATTTTACAGTCACGTGATTCGGTACTCTTGAAAATAATATTGTCAACAATTACCCCACGCCAAGCCCGAGCCCAATTCCACTTAGTTCTCCAAAATGGACACCCATTCTAAAAATCATTTTGAACTCAAGAGTACGAAACATCACAATTCCAATGTCGATCTATCGGAATAAAATTGAAGAGTAAGCACCCTGATGGTTGTTGATATCTAAACATGATAGAAGCACTCAAATCTAACATGTGAATATGGCGATAAACGTTTCGGCTTTCTGTGTATGAGAAAAAAAAAAGAAAGAAAGAAAGAAATTAAGTTTATTTGCACATAGTTCGTGAAAGAAAGAGGCCATTATCCTGCAGTGGGAAAGTAACAGGCTGGTTTTCGTCATAATCAATCAAATTGAATTGCCGTTTCACAACTTTGTTGGGGTCGGGTTTCAATTTAACCAGATGAAGTTGAATAACAGTATAGACGTATGAGGAACTGTGTAAAGTTTACTCATCCTCACGCGCATCCTCCATAGAAAAGGGAGGATCCTCCGACCAGACGGGTGTCGTGTCTGGTAGGCTACTGCCCGATGATTCATGTCGGGCTGCTGTATATATGCTAGTTGCGCGGTAAACTCTGCTTGCGCGATGCAGGATTTCTCGCGACGCGCGACGTCAGTATGACGCGTGGTTGGCATGTGGCGTTGTAGATGCCGCTTCAGCAGTATTTTACATGGATAGACTGCCTATCCTGACCTCCACAACCCTGGGAAAAACGATATTCCTTGGTAAGGATTTTTTTCTCATACTTACCTAGTGAAAAGATGATAATTATTGTTGACATCAGGGTTGTATCTGGCAGCAGCGAGGATGTCGCTGGTCTTTATCCACATGTCGACTAGCTCAGGTCCTTCAGGTCCAGTCATGTACTGGTAGCGAGGACCCGGGACCGGCTTGGACAGTACATGGTCCGTTGGGAGGGCTGTTAAAGAAATTAAGAATAATCAAACTCCATCTTCTATACAAATTAAAACATAAATACAAATTAAAGGTAACAATAAATAAAAAGGTAACAATAAATAAAATAAAAGGTAAACATAAATACAAATTAAAGGAAATTAAATTTAAGGAAATTCATCGCCGGCTGGTTGACACTTCACGTTACCGAGACTGGGTCGTTCTTTTACCAAAGAATCAGCATTGTCAGTAAACGTGGTAATGGTGCCAGTTTTCTGGGCACGTCTCCGTATGACAGCGTTGCGGACGAGTACTTCGACGCCTAAGGCGATTGGTACACTGCACCGCATTACGCAGCGGGGTGCGTGAAACGGAGCAGAGTTCCCCGCACGGGAGCGTGTTTTTATTGAATTTGTATGTAAAAAATCACGCGTGGGGGCACGTTATCTGCGTCCCGCTGCGTGATGCGGTGCAGTGTGCCAATCGCTTAAATGTCCTTTGTTTTTGTATTTATTAGTATAGTAAGTTAGTTAGTAATTTAATTTAGTATCTAGTGTAAATAGTTAGTTACAAATAAAATATAATATTTTTTTTACAACTATGTAAAATAGAAGTGTCTGTTTGTGATGTCAAAATAACAGATTTTAACTAAATGCATATCCAAAAGTATACATATACGGTACTTACAACAAAAAAACAGTTTACATTTTTTTCTGTCTGTCTGTTGTTCCTGCTAATCTAGAAAACGGCTGGACCGATTTTAACGGGATTTTCACTGGCAGATAGCTGATGTTATAAGGAGTAACAAGGACATAATTAGGGACCCGTGCAAAAAAATTAAAACGATCCGACATGCACGCGAACGAAATCACTGGCACATCTAGTCTAGTAGAATAAAGATAGTGCAGCGGTATCTACAACGCCACATGCGAACAACACGTCATACTGACGTCACGCAAAATCCTGCATCTCGCAAGCAGAGTTTACCGCGCAACTAGCATAGACACAACGACCCGACATGAATCATCGGGCAGTTGCCCGCCAGACACAACACCCGTCTGGTCGGTGGATCCTCCCTTTTCTATGGAGGTTGAGTGAACTTTACACCCAGTTCCTCATACCTCTATAATAGTTTGGATTTGGTATAGGAGCAAGCAGCTCATCTGACGTCCTGATAGTAAATGGACCGCCATCTTCGTACATCAGCAATACCAGAGGCATTGGTTCTGTTGCCATCCGAGAGACAAAGCTACAAGCAGGAAACATACCTGTAATGACAGCCGATCCGACACCCAGCAAGATAACACACCCAATCATTTTGTGGTTGTGTGTTGTCTTGAATAATTTGAACATTGTGTAAAGATGGTTACTTCTCCACGGACCAACCGCGGCAAGAGCAGCTTAACCTAATCGATCGAACCGTGCGGCTGTTACTACTTAATTACTTAGCCACGAGCCCCTTGTAGCTCAAGTTACATAACACACTTTGAGTAACATACCTTTCACTTTGACATTTCAAGAACGTTCATTGCGTTACGCTGTTGAGCAGCCGGTCGATTCTGTAAAAATCTCACCGTGAAAACTTATGTGAAGTGAGTTTGTTTTTGCTAGGAATTGACACTACTGACAGCTCACTCCACGCTCACTTCACCTAAGTTTTCACGGTGAGATGGTTACAGAATCGCACTGCTGATACATTTTTCCTTCAAAATTATCCACATTAAGGGCTGATTTTTCTATTGCCAGAAAACTTTAATTCGAGGAATAAAATTGACGTTTGACAGTTTTTGTATGAAATAACTGTCAAAGTTACAAAATTATTTCTCGAATAAAGTTATCAGATGATTGAACAATCAGCCCTAAGATTGATATGTGTTACGCATTTAGGGTGCTTTTAGTTACGTTAAAACAGTTACGTGCTCTTGGTTATTTGCCAACATATAAACTAGCTACAACTGTAAATGTGTATGGCATGAGAACGTGGGAATATATGTACGTATATATTACCTGATACTATGAATAAAATTCCTAAAACTGTGCAGTCAAAATAAATATTGTCACTAGTAGGTACATATAAAAAATGTAAATCCTGTATACATTACAGGATTAACATTTATTATATGTTAAAAAAATATTATTAAAATATTATATTACTGGTGACATCACATCTTAAGTTTTTAAATATTTTTAAGTAATGTGTTGTGAGCGAGCTTGCTTCCTCCACTTTGTTACATAAACCTTCAAAGGTTTTTAGACAAGTGTATGCTTGTTTAATAATTAGTAGTGTAATTTAATGTATTGAAAAATAAACGAAACAAAAAGTAAATGGACCGCCATTTTCGGACATCAGCAATATCAGAGGCATTGGTTCTGTTGCCATCCGAGAGACAAAGCTACAAGAAGGAAACGTATAGGTACCTGTAGTGACAGCCAATCCAACACCCAGCAAGATAACACACCCAATCATTTTGTGGTTGACAACAAACTGTGCACGCCCTTATCAAATGCACTCGATTTTATATGTTAGTACAAAGGGATTATTTCATTAATTAATACTGTAGGTTTGCTACATATGAGATTTTTACAAAGGTGAGATATATTTATTTATTTAAAAAAACTGACTGAAATAAGAGTCGGACTCGCACACGAAGGGTTCCGTACCACAAGTCAAAAACGCAGAAAAATAACACGTTTGTTGTATGTGAGCCTCCCTTAATGTTTACTGTTTTTAGTATTTGTTGTTATAGAGGCAACAGAAATACATCATCTGTGAAAATTTCAACTGTCTAGCTATCACGGTTCATGAGATACAGCCTGGTGATAGACAGACAGACAGACAGACGGACAGTGGAGTCTTAGTAATAGGGTCTCGTTTTTACCTTTTGGGTATGGAACCCTAAAAAAGGACAGCCACATCACATACATAAAAACTTATGCCAGAAGAACTAGAGACCTAATTAATGTACGCCAGCAGATGAAGCTACCACAATCTGTCAAATTTCTTTAATAGATTTTCAATTTTATCGCTACAGCATAAGGTTTAAAATTGATTGGGAAAATTTGACAGTTTCGGGTAGCTTGATGTGCTGGCGTCTGTACATGTCGGGGGTACACAATATCTTGCTGCCAATCGACAGATAATTTTTATTCGTAGAATAAAATCAACGTCTGACAGATTTTGTTTAAAAAAAAAACCCTGTCAAAAATTCCAAATTATTCTTAGTTTTTATCTCCCGTTGGAAAAATCTGCCCTTAACTAAAACTAAAATAGACTATGTCACTATGTCATGTAACGTAAATAAGATGATTTACGAACAAAAAGTTTAGGGGATTACAGGATCTAAACTCAAAAAAACGCAAGTTTTAAAAGCAATAAAAGCAAATAGTATATGATCGACTACAGTAAACAAAATCAGAAAAATATATGATATTCTTCAGGATATATGCTAGGTAGATATTGATAGAATACATAATACAACTAATTTGATACGAAAGAAAAAAATCATGAAGATACCTCTAAAAATTTTCTTTTTACAATAAAAACCATAGGTGTCAGATTATTCTACAAGCAACATTAGTATGTTGCTTGAAGAATAATCTGACACACACAAAAACACACGATGATGAATCAGCATTTTTAAAACTTGTTCATTAGAAAGTCCCCCAGACCGTTAACCCTTCATCAAGCATCACTTCTTAAAGCATCTCCATCTGTGGCCAGCCTATTATTAATCCAGCAATAAAAGCATATCACTTTTTAATTATCACCGGCTTAGCGAATATAGATCAGCTAGGTAGGTAAGTCACGATCTCATGGCTATAAATAAATTCATCATAATAAGTCTATCTACTGCCGGTCAATTCTGTAAAAATCTCACCGTGAAAACTTAGGTGAAGTGAGTTTGTTTTTGCTAGGAATTGACACTATTGACAGCTCACTCCACGCTCACTTCACCTAAGTTTTCACGGTGAGATTTTTACAGAATAACACCGCTGTAACTAAAGTAATTTATCACACAATAGCCCATGCATGCGACTTTGGAACGAATGCATTCATGGCTCTTGCTTCATCATCATCTAGCCTAGCCTTTTTTAGAAATATGTAGTTATTTGCTCCACAGAACCTATTAAAGGGGTAAAATACTCTTTTATCTTTTGTGTGATTTACCTATTCGAAAGCGTAGTAGGTTCCTATGGCGAAGAACGGGCAAGAAACTCCATGGATACTAGTTTAAATAAAAAAAAAATTGTTACTAGAACTTGGTTACATCATTCTTGTTGAAATCTTTTAATGAAGTATTCCCGTTCGAGCACCTATTTTTTGACGTCTGACAGTTTTTGTATGGGAGAACTGTCAAAAATTCAAAATTCGTTGGAAAAGTCAACCCTAAGTAAGTAAGCTTATATTATGTAAATATTATGTTGTTTGAAAACTCAAATATATAAAAAAAAAATAGGTGCTCCTTCTCTTTCTTTTCTATGCAGTCCGACAGTAACTACGCTTTAGGTCATGTAAGCCCCTTAACTCCCATAGTCAGATGGGATGGCACGCCATCCGACACAGACCGCGCGTTAGGTCATGTAGTCGCCTTAACATAAAGTTGGTCCGTGAGTCAGTTTTAGAAGTATGTATTTATGTAAGTATATTCTTATATTATTACATTTATTTGCGAATTACCCCCGTGCTACAGTTCATGGGTCGCTGTTTTAGAAAATCCTACTAATATTATAAATGTGAAATTTTGTGAGGATGTTTGGATGTTTGTTACTCAATCACGCGTAAACCGTTGAACAGATTTGGATGAAAATTGGCACAAAGATAGACAATTTCCTGGATTAACACAAAGGATACTTTTTATGCCGATATTCCCACGGAATAGAAACTTACGCGGGTGGAACCGCGGGGCGCTGCTCGTTGTAAATAAATAAATAATTACGTTTAGGTAATGAAAATAAAATAAGTTTATAAAACGAAAACGTAGATACTATAATAATATGTGTGTTAAATTAATGTTGCCATTAAAAGCGGCACGCTGTATAGGTAAGTAAGCTTATAACACGTAAATTGTTATCTAATCCCCTGCAATGGGATAATTACAAGCTGATATTTATCATTATCTCATTCTCTCTCTAATTGCATTACCAATCAATCAAATTAGCAATTAGTAGGTAAATCAATCATAATTGCTAATCTTTCTTATCCTTGTGTAACTCAGAATGAACTTCCTCACATCAACAACTCATAATTATTACTAGTATCCAGATAGCGTGATCACTACACAACAAAATCCACCATCTACATACTTAAACATCATCATAGAAAAGTTTTTGTTCAAAGAGATCTTCCGGTCGATTCTGTAAAAATCTCACCGTGAAAACTTAGGTGAAGTGAGCGTGGAGTGAGCTGTCAATAGAGTCAATTCCTAGCAAAAACAAACTCACTTCACCTAAGTTTTCACGGTGAGATTTTTTACAGAATCGACCGGCTGATTTGTAAACTGACTGTAGTTTACAAATCAGCCGGTCGATTCTGTAAAAAATCTCTAGCTTCCTACTTGAAGCTAAAACGACATACCGTATTTTTCTAATTGAAATTATTGACGAACTCCTGTACAGCCGGTCGATTCTGTAAAAATCTCACCGTGAAAACTTAGGTGAAGTGGGTTTGTTTTTGCTAGGAATTGATACTATTGACAGCTCACTCCACGCTCACTTCACCTAAGTTTTGACGGTGAGGTTTTTACAGAATAGCACCGCAGTTACTGCTGCTACGATTCCACAGGCTACGACTGAGACTTTTGTTCCGATTCCCTTGTTCACAAACTATACTAAATTTAACTTCAGTGCATTTTTTTCTTTAATGTTTTGTTCGTGACAAAAGCGTGTTTTTTGTTTTTAAACTACCTTCATATTTATATTTTTAACTTTTTCGTCAAAAGAAAGAAAAAGTATTTATTGCGACTCGTACAGGAAAATCACGAACTAGACTAAACACAGACCTCGACCCAGACACCTCCACCCCCCTCCCTCCCTCCTCCTCTCATCAGACTCTCGTCTAGTACCTTTAATTTTTATTAAGTTACAGTACCTGGTGATAAATATTGCACATCGACCTATTCGATCCTATCGATTTTATACAAAGAATAAAAATAATTATCAAAAGAAGCAAATCATAATTGTTTTAACAGCTCCTAATAGATACCGGACTGCTTGTATTTCGTGCGACAGAGATAACGCTCTACGAAGCCGAAATTAGCCGATTGTCTCTTTCCAAAGGTCGATGTGTAATATTTATCGCCGGGTACTGTAATAATTTTGTAAAGTCTACGAAGTTATGACGATTCGGGGCTACTAGTAAACGCAAAGGGCTTGCAAGTAGCCCCAAAAGATTTCTACTATCCACCTCCTGACTCCATCATCAGTCCCTCGACACCAAGTGCAATATATTGGATTCATCAAAACGAATCATATGGCCTCAAACTCTAGGGGTTTATTTATTTAAATACACAGTTATAAAAAAAAATGTGGCCCTAATTGAACCAAGTTACGTAGCTCAATATAAAAAAAAAATAAGAAACATTCTATCATTTAACACCTCGATTCTCAACGTCGACGCGTAAAATTTGCTGCGGGGATATTCACCCACTGGTAGCCCCTAAAGAGTTCCACTATACACTTCCTGGGTTCATCATCAGACCCTCGACACCAAACTGCCAACTGCAATATATTAGACTCATCAAAATTAATCATCATCATTTCAGTCGAAAGACGTCCACTGCTGGACATAGGCCTCCCCCAAGCACCTCCACTTCGACCGGTTCTGTGCTTCTCGCATCCAACGGGTTCCTGAGGCCTTCACAAGGTCGTCGGTCAAACTTGTGGAAGGCCATCCAACGCTACGTCTTCCGGTACGCGGTCGCCACTCCAGAACCTTTCGGCCCCATCAGCCATCTGTTCTGCGAGCAATGAGCCCTGCCCACTGCTATGCGTAAACGAAGTAATAGCGCGGGCAGGTGACGTGATGTGTCGCGATGCGACGCGGTGGGTCGGGGAAACAAGAACAGCGGTGCTATTCTGTAAAAATCTCACCGTGAAAACTTAGGTGAAGTGAGCTGTCAATAGTGTCAATTCCTAGCAAAAACAAACTCACTTCACCTAAGTTGTCACGGTGAGATTTTTACAGAATCGACCGACAGTTTGGCAATTCTCAAATTAATCACATGACCTCAAACTCAAGGGGTTTACTAGTAGCCACTGTACTGACTTCATCATCAGACTAGCTCCAAGATACCAAATTATAGTTTTGTCATCCAAACTACATATTTATACAAAGTTTCATTTCGATACGACAATTAGAAGTATGTTAAAATTGTCTTCTAAGATTTTTTACATTGTTAGTTACAAGTGAAGTTAATAAAAGCACGTTACAAAGAATATTGCTATTTCCTACATCTTTTATTATCCTTTCTGATTAATTTTCCATTATTGCAGGTTCCAAAGCAACTAGATAATTATCCATCACCGTAACTGCGGTCACAATGCTGATTCAGGCTTACGTTATTATTTTAAAGGCTTGGTAATAGTGTGATAGGCGTATTATACGATTTTGGACATGAGGAATACTGCATTCGGCATGGTAGGACGTCTTCAGGTTAGGTGGAGTGACGATCTTCGCAGGTTGGCTTGTAGAAGCTGGTTGAGATTTGCCAAGAATCGAATTAAATGGCGTGTGATCGGAGAGCCATATATCCAGCAGTGGACTGCTATTTGCTGATGATAATGATGAAAACTGAGAGAACAGATCTTAGTCAAATAAGTCCAGAAAAGTTGGTTTATTACACTACTTTTACTTTGTTTGATGACATCTATCACACTAATAATTATTATTATAAAGGCGAAAGTTTGTGACTGTGTGTGTGTGTGTTTATATGTTTGTTATTTCTTCACGCTCAAACGGCTGGACCAATTTTGATAAAATTTTATCTGGAGGTAGCTGACACCCTGGATTAACTTATAGGCTACTTTTTGTCCCGATATTCCCACAGGATCGACATTTACGCGGGTGGAACCGCCGGGCGCAGCTTGTAGTATAATAAAACAACAAAATAAGTAACAAAGAACTTTATTATTCTTTTCTTCTATGTTTCTTACAGCCACACTTAGAGAGGTTACTGAAAAATAAACAATCATTAACTAAATTGATCTTGGCTTATGATTTGATTGAAAACTTTCCAAATATGTTAAGAGGGCGCCGACCAAACGCCGCGCCCGCTGTGCCGCGCCGCGCGCCGTGGCGCCCTCATCATTTGTTTGGTTACGGATAATAGTGGCCACTATTTACCGTTTTAGTGATTATAATAAAACTAAACAATGTAAAACTACCGTTTATAATAATATTAACGTATAATCTTGTGGAGCACAACTTAACGTGCTTATTTTCTGCATTTTTATTCAAAAATAAAAGAAATAACCAAACAAACGATGAAGGCGCCACTAGGCGGTCGGCGTAGCCTTAATTGGAAAGTTTTCAATCTATCATATTTTGAATCGACAACCTTCCAATTTCATCATTTGCCTGCTTTGGTTGGCATCCAGTCTAACCGGGCAGCTGAATACCAGTATTTTACATGGAGCGATTGTGTATCTTAAGACCAATTCCCGTAATTAAAAATGTTCAAAATTTGTCGCAACCTCATCTCAGCGACGGTCAATGTCAAAAATGAATGTAAATATTGATTGTATATTTGACAGATTGTGACAGATCAGAATGCGAACGTTCTTGAAAATACGGGTATTGCCCCTCAGATCTTCACAACCCAGTTTTGGGCAACACGATAGCCCTTGGTAAGACTGGAATTTCAGGATTAAGAATCCGTGCACAAAACTGACTCGCGCAAGATTAGGCATTTTCATATTTGTGTGCACGTTTACGCACACATGGCTGCGAGTAAAGCTTAGAGATCGCGTAAACAATTTTGATCCTTTAATTGACAATTAAATTATTTTAATAGCGTTTAATAAAATGCGTTTTGATTTTTGTTATTATATTAGTAAGGTATTTTTGGTAAGTTTGTCTACATTCAAAATGGTAAGATAATAAGGCAATAGGCTAAAAATAAAAAAAAATATCTACGATAAAATTAAATAGAAAAACGGGAATCGTAAACAGAATTTATTTACTATGTCTCATCTTTAGAAATGTATTTACATGATTTGCTTTTAAACGCTTAATATGTAGAATAAAATAGAAAACATTAGACACAGACAGTACAATAGCAACAAACAAAAAATACTACAAATTACAGAACAAAATTATAAAATTGCGCTGAGCGTACAAAGGATACCATCTCAGCATTTGATGGGCGTTAGACACAGCGCCGGTTGTCAGTTTGGATAAAATAGTATTTCTATTATATTCTATACATCAAAGTCTCGACTAGTAAATCTACCTCAGGGACAGCTGCAGTTTATCAAAGTTAGGGAAAGGTAGATTACAAGATAGTCAGAAATGATCCATTTTGGAACAAATATATGAAAAAAAGTTGTTTCTTTTTATAATACATGTCTCATACCTGAAATAGCTGATCCCGAAAGCTAGGCCCATGAATCTTAGAGACGACAAATATTGAAATATGTTTTTTTTACATTAACCTTGTTACTACATGTATTTATTTTAAAATGAAGTGTCTCGAAGAGGCATGGAACGAGATTTTCTGGGATCGATAATTTCAGGTAACAAGCATGTGTCATAAAAATCCACAAGCCTTTTCTCCATTTTTGTCTTCCAAAAACTATCTTCTTTAATGACTCTTTCGACTTTCATTGTATAATCAGAACCTGTCCATACTGCAAACAAACATACATCCTTTTTTGTAATGTGCAATTGGCCTTGAATCTGGTACCACCAGTCGTGATTTTTATTAATTTTCATTTCCCCATTTTGGATTTTCCAAAACTGTATTTTTTTTCTCTTATGGCTTCATCAGGGCTCATTCTAAATGCCGAAAATGGACATTTTAGCTCTACGATACCATTTTCAAATAGAGCGTCTGGCGTTGCACCCAGAAAAAAATGTTCATCGTCGATGAGCAGGCCACATTTTTCAAAAACAATATTCTCTTGCGTTTGCAGCTGAATTAAGGCATTCTGTTCATTCGTTTTGCCATGTTGAATTGCTGCAACATGGTCAAGCGAATACGAGTAAAGTAAATTTTTTACAAGACCTGCAGAACTTATATTTTTTCGCCGCTTGCACACTTTACCAAAATTAGAAGCAGTCAAAAGACATCTGCGTAACTCGAGCCACAACGCACTTTCTGCTTGTAATATAGTGTCCCTTTCAATATCATGTCTCTGTACAATTTGAGACATGAGGTTTTCCAAAAATGCGGTCTTGGCTGATGAAAATTCTGATGCATACATCCGAATTGAAGACTGTGGTTTGTGATATGTATCCACTGGTTAAAAAAGTATTGGAAGTCCACTATTCTTCGCCCTTCGATGAGCAATGATGATACCGGTGATTTCTAAAACAGCAAGAGTTTTAAATTCCTTTGTGCTGTTTTATGAATACGATTTTTTAAATTCATTAATTTGTGCAGATATATCATACCTTGTTTGATTCAATTTCGAAGTCATCACTTAAATCTAAATCCATTGGTGGACAGCTTTCTAGACTCAGAATATTTTCTTTACTCTGCAATAAATCGCATCTATATTAATAATAACGAATTTCGATCACGGTGGCCTATCTCAACGGAGATTTACCAAGTATTCAGAAGATATAATAGTACACAAACGTGTGCGCAAACACAGATGATCTAATCTCTAATCTTATATAGAATACATATATATCTCATTTCTTCAAAAAAGTGTGAAAAATATAGTATTATCGTCATAGCAAATCTGCAAGCTTTATATTTAAATGTATGGGATACCAGAAACATACCATGCCTAGATTAAGTGGAACTGAATAGTCGACATCACCACTCATGACAACTTTTTCAGGGCTTCTATTGTCATTAGCTGCCTAAAAATACGAAAATATTATTATTACAGTACTTTATTCCTATTTTTCTATATACGTATGTATACTTAGCAATAAGCACAAAAACAACCAAATATAGCCTGCTGTTAAAACACAGTTTTTTGCAATTATTTGAGCTGATAGTAACTAAAACTTACACCATCTACAGACGACGAAGTGGTAGCCGGTTGATTATAAGTGCGTTCTCTTAGTACTTGTCTGGCACGTTCCATTCCCATAAAGTTCCTTTTTCGTTTATTGACACACTGGTAGTGTGTTCCTTTCTTTCGCCCCATTATCTATAAATGTAATAATACGAATTGACGCATGAAAAACAAAAATGATTGTATAAAATCAATAGTAAAATCGCTATATGTTTTTCTATAAAAGTTGAAGAGTTATCCCGCTGATTTCTCCAGGATCCCACCATCAGATCCCAACCTGATGACCATGGGACCACCCGATTTTGTTTAATAGGGCAGACACCATATTAAACAAACAAATAATTCAAATCTGTTCAGACGTCTTTGAGTATAATATACTCAAAGTCGTCTGAACAAACAAATAAACAAATAATAGGAGGTTATATATATTATATATAACCTCCTATTATTTGAAGTCAGTTAAACACATAATTTATAAGACATAATCAAAAAACGCGGCAATGCATACTCTACAAAATACAAACGGTTCTAATACAGAACCTCCTTTTTTGAAGTAGGTTAAAAAGCCAAACTTCTTAACGATCAAAAATTTCACAACTATATTTTTATATCAGTAAAATGTACTGAAAACAAAATACATACTCACCGGACCAAGTTGTGGTAGTCGAAGTATATTCTTGCTAAAATTCTTACGAAAGATCGCGTGCTCCAGTGACACAGAGCGATACGTCCTCCCGCTGCGCTAGCTGAGTTGACACTGAGGCGATCGATTTTGCGCGCATGTTATTATAGTATATTTTGAAATTTATTTTCCATAGGTTTTCTATCTGTTTTTGTTAAATAAAATTTTGTTTTTAGTATAAAAATAACTTAAGATTATTATGTAATTTTTTAATTTCTTAAATATCGAGCTAAAAATGAGAAAAAAAATACACAAGTGGCTGATTTTTTCCGTAGAATGACGTAACTTCATCATTTTTTTTCTGTTAATTTTTGTATGGGAATGTAAAAAAGTGATCAACACAAATGCAAAAGGGTTATATGCTGTTGTTACTTATATTTTTATATAGTCAAAATTTATCGTAGTTTTTCCTGAAACGATGGTCAAACTTCACTCTGGCGTCATTTTTGAAGAAAGTGGCATTGAATTTTGATGGTTTATCATTAGTTATGAAGTTTTTTTGTAAAATACCTTCAAGCCACATGCAAGATGAAGAGTTAAGCTACTCATAACGTGCACAGTTTTGCTCATATTATGTTACACAATCTAACAATTACAGAACAAAATTGACCGAAATTAGCCGTTTGATAGGACGGACTCTTAACTCAATTGAAGTTAATGATAGATAAATTTTAAAGAAACGATTCTGAGTACGAACTTGCAAAGGGTCTACCCGTTCATCCTCGGGAGAACGGAGGGAAAATATTTGTGCGAAGATAAAAGATGCCAGATTGTCTGAAACAAGAAAAATATAAATTTGCTATTTTTGTTTTGGGGCACACACAGGAAATTTGTCATTTTTTTTAATTATTCACTTAGCTGAATTGTTTAATATTTATTCAGATACATGAAGATTAAACCAATATAGTGTCCGAAGCAGGTCGTGTAAATTTACCTCCAGCCATACATAACACATAATCAGCTTACAATGTTAAGTCATTAAGTCATTTATTGATTTGTACCTATGTTAACAAATCAATAAATGACTTAATGACTTAATGTTCCTACTGAGACACAGGCCTCCTTTCTCTGAGAGGGCCGTAATCCATCACGCGGGCCCAGTGCGGGCTGGTAGATATCACATGTCTTCGAATTTTTGATTCTCGGACATGCAGGTTACCTCCCGCCACCCTGGTCAAATATTTTCTAGTCAACTTTAGTACCTAGTAGTATCTAGCTCTTTGTGAAGAAGCTCGTCCGAGAAAATAGTATGTACCACCTTACATATTTCTGTCGTCAAAAATTTTTTTTTTATTAGCCACTGTTGGAAAAAGGCGTCCCTACTCTGTTTCCACCTCTCTATGTCCAGAACTGCTAAAGACCAATATTTATTAAAGGATCTCATCCCGCCATCTCCGTCTGGGTCTGCCGCGATGTCGTTTGCCATTAAGCGCGACTCACTGAGTCGTTAGTTTGGCCCATAGATCGTCTGACATGCAGCAGATGTGTCCAGCCCAATCGCTTTTCGAGTGACATCAGTTACTTTAGTGATGAAACAGATTGTTTTGTAATAAATTCCCATTCGCCAAACGATGAGGTGATATCATTTGAACGAGTAATTTTTGCCTGTAATTAAAACTTTTCTTCGGGGATGGTGACATATGTAGATACGATGGCTCTGGATTGCTGTTGGCGGTTCCATTCCCATGAAATGGATCGCCGCGACCCGCGACGTCCAGTTTGCCACCCAATAAGAAGGCTTTGTCTTTGCATTTCTGATATAGGTAGGGACGGAGCAAGAGAAGATGATGGTAGATGGTTGGTGGTGGACGGTTGAAGATGGTAGTGGATGGTAGTAGATAGTGGTAGATGGTGGTGGATGGTGGATAAAGGTTGGTGGTGGAGGGTAGTAGATAGTGGTGGATGATGGTAGATAGTGGTGGATGATGGTGGATGGTGGATAAAGGTTGGTGGTGGAGGGTAGTAGATAGTGGTGGATGATGGTAGATAGTGGTGGATGATGGGATAGTGTTGGATGGTGGTAGATAGTGGCAGACGGTTGTAGATAATAGTGGATGGTGGTGGATGGTTGTAAATGGTAGTAGATGGTTGTATATAGTAGTGGATGATTGTAGATGGTGGTGGATGGTGGTAGATAGTGCTGGATGGTGGTAGATAAAGGTGGATGGTTGTAGATAGTGGTGGATGGTGGTAGATAATGGTGGATGGTTGTAGATAATGGTGGATGGTTGTAGATAATGGTGGATGGTTGTAGATAGTGGTGGATGGTGGTAGATAGAGGTGGATGGTTGTTGATAGTAGTGGATGGTGTTAGATAGTAGAGGATTGTGGTGCTGGTTATGGTGGTGCTAGATGGTGGACAGTTTACCCAGTCTTAGGTGCAATGCCTCCCATTTTCAGTGGTCCTGACATGAAGCATTGGCCAGCCATGGCAGCCGCGAAGGTGAAGCAGCGGGTTCCAGAGAAGCCACCGCTTCTGATTGACTCGCCGAAGTAATGGAAAGACCTGGAAATTACAGACGAATTAGAAAAGAAAGAAAGAAAGAAATATATTTTATTTGAGGCACACACAGGAAATATAAATAGTAAAAACGGAGCATTTAAAAATAACAAAGTTACATTAAAAAATAAAAGACATGTGCGAGGCCAAAAGGCTCCTATCTCAACATGCACCTAAAGCTGTGAAATAAAAAAAAAACAGCATCGCTGGTATTCTGAATTTCTGATAGGGCCCGCTGTGACGCCACGGACACACCTACGGACATCTATGAATCCCACTATTGGATTAAAAAATAAGAAAACAAAATATAGTTTAGAAAAAAAAATAGAGATCAGTCAGGTTTAGAAAGAAAGAAAAAGTATTTATTGCGACTCGTACAGGAAGATCACAAACTAAACTAAACACAGCGAAATAAAAATCCAAGTTATATTAAAAAAAAGTAACAAAAGGAAAATGAAACAGAAAGTCCTTTATATACGAGGCCAAAAGGCTCCTATCTCAGCACGATGCTACGACATTTAAAAAAATAAATGTTGCAGCGCAGGTATTCTGATAGGGTCCGCTGTGATGTCACGGGCAGTTACAGAAATAAATAAATTATATAAATAAGTTTCTAGTTGTAAGTCTCTCCCCAGACTGTTAAATGATTTATATTTCTGTAAGTATGTTGGTACAGACACCAGCACATCAAGCTACCAAATTTAAAAAAAAGCTGTCGAAGCTGTCAAATTTTCCCAATCAACTTTGAGCCTTAAGCTTTAGCATTAAATTTGAAAATCTATTAAAGAAATTTGACAGTTTGTTGTAGCTTGATGTGCTCCAGTCTGTACATACAAACACTTTTATATGTAATTTTTTTTACTTGTTTTGTTCGGTGGTTCCTACCAAGTCAGGTGGGAACCACCGAACTCTGAGAAGACCGAAACAAACCTAGAGGCCACAATCTCTTTCAGGGTCTTTGGGAGTATTAAAAACGTTCCAAGTCGCAATCAGCAGTGCGATTCTGTAACCATCTCACCGTGAAAACTTAGGTGAAGTGAGCGATTCCTAGCAAAAACAAACTCACTTCACCTAAGTTTTCACGGTGAGATTTTTACAGAATCGACCGGCAGATCTCAGTGACAATGTCAAAAACTTGTCAAATAGAGAATTAGAGGTATTTTTGACAGATTGAGACGGAGGTCAGACTGAACGTTATCAAAATTACAAGGATTGCCCCTGTGTACTGTAACAGGGGTTTTGCATCCTTAGATTTTTTTTTACCTTTGAACTTATTTTCTTTTTGCTTTGAGAAATAAGGATTATGCGTAAGTACAGACCATCAAGCTACTACAATCTGTCAAATTTCTTTGATAAATTTTGAACGTTTTCGCTAAAGCATAAGGTTCTAAGTTGATAGGGAAAATTTGACAGTTTCGGGTAGCTTGATGTGCTGGCGTCTGTACATTACCAACAAAAAATAATTCTAATGAATTTTTAAAAGTCGCTGAACATACTTTTTTTATTTTATTTTATTTAAGGGAACAAATCGCTCCCCCCACCGAATAACATGGTAATGTGGTACTACGACAGTTTTCGTTTTATTGCATATTCGGTGTCTAAAGCATTAATATTATCTTGTAATTTTTTTTTGTATTTTTTCTATGTATATTTATAAAAGTACAATAATTTCAATGGTACCGTAATGAACATAACAACATTATTCCCTTACAATCTAAACACACTTTTTGCACGAATAATACCATAAGATGTTATTACAGATCATGCAATCGTTAACTTTTTCGGTAAGCGACGATTACCATTATATTCGCGTAAGAAATGCATGCCTTTTTCCACGTAAAGTATAAAACAATTATATTTGTGTATTATTTTTGTTTACAATATAATAGAAACGGCTTATTCGATTTAGATGCGGTTTTCACTAATATATTGTAGTAAGCTTCACTTAACATTTAGTGTTTATTTCATGTCAATCGGTTCATAAATAAAAAAGTTATGTCAATTTAAAGAATCACGGCGCACATTTTTAAGGTATACTATCAGAGTACGTACATGGACGCGCACTCTCGAGGCTAACTGATGAACAGCGTTTGATATTTGATCTGGTGAGCGTTGATAGTACTTTGGAAGAAATGCTATTTGTAGATGCACCCGGTGGAACGGGTAAAACATTTCTTACGAAAGTTATTTTGGCGAAGGTACGAAGCCAAGGTAAAATCGCGCTTGCTGTCGCTTCATCAGGCATAGCAGCCACATTGTTGCCAGGTGGGAAAACTGCTCATACAATGTTCAAAATTCCGATCGATTTAGACCGCACAGAAAGCCCTGTTTGTAATATTTCAAGAAACAGCGATAAAGCTAAGGTTCTTCGTGATTGTAGCCTTATTATATGGGATGAGTCCACAATGGCCAATCGAAAAGCAGTAGAAGCAGTAGACAGAACGTTGCGTGATGTCAAGCAAAATGATGAACCCATGGATGTGGATGGCATTACTATGCTTTTTTGTGGCGATTTTCGTCAGACTCTCCCTGTAATACCACGTGGAACAAGGGCTGTTGAAGTTAGAGCCTGCCTAAAGAGTTCTCGACTGTGGCATTACATTATACCTTTGCATTTGACATTAAATATGCGTGCGCAAATTAGAGGCAACGAAAATGCTCAAGAATTTTCAGATTTGCTACTTGAGATTGGTAACGGTGAGTTACCTCAGGAACAAGGAAAATTTGTTCTTAATGAAAACCTATGCAACATAGTTTCATCAATGCGAGACCTCATATCATCTGTGTATGGAAACGCAACGCAAATACCAACTTGCGAAAATTTCTGGCTTTGCGAAAGAGCTATTTTGACGCCACGAAACGACCAAGCAGCAACAATAAACGCTGAAATTTTGAGCTATGTTCCGGGGGATTATGTTGAGTATATCTCCATTAACAGAGTCATGGAAGAAGGAAAATCTACAAGCTACCCAGTAGAATTTTTAGAATCCCTCAATGCTCCTGGACTACCAGCACATAAAATAAAATTAAAAGTAGGCGTACCGATAATGCTTCTTAGAAATTTAAGCCCCCCAAAACTTAGCAATGGCACCAGGTTAAAAGTGACCAATTTACAAAGAAATCTGATAGAAGCAGAGATTTTAACAAGGTGTGGAAAAGGTAAAAGTGTTTTCATTCCTCGGATTCCTCTCATTCCAAACAATTTTCCATTTAGTTTTAAACGAGTCCAGTTTCCAGTCAGCCTATGTTTTGCGATGACAATTAATAAAGCCGAAGGTCAGACGCTGAAAGTTGTAGGTGTAGATCTAAGTATCAGCTGTTTCTCGCACTACCCAAACGACGGTATATGTAATTCAAAATATGCTGCCCGAAAAGTCACTATTCCACGCTGACGAAGTCGCGGGCACAGCTAGTTAATAAATAAAAGGACTGATTATGATAAATAATAAAACCTTTGTTTTATTTCATAA
This sequence comes from Luperina nickerlii, assembly GCA_963855955.1. NCBI lineage: Eukaryota > Metazoa > Arthropoda > Insecta > Lepidoptera > Noctuidae > Luperina > Luperina nickerlii. The sequence continues at coordinate 2,182,055 of OY979691.1, read as the reverse complement.
ATTTTAATAAAAAGCTATTATAAATTATCCAGTATTAATATCAACTTCCTCTATTATTGTTATTTTTCTGCCAAATCAAATAATAAGTACTGGATTATTTAATAAAACATGTATTTGCAACATTATATTACTGTTAATCTTTTGACACCACACATCGACGAATATTACTGTAATGTAATATTACATTATACACTATCGCTTGGATTTCACACGAATAATATCGTAATATCATATTGCCGTTAGGTTTTTTGACACTGTATTACAACGAATAATACTATAATGCATTAATATTGACTACGATATTGTTGCGTTTACACGCGAATAATATGGTAATGATGCGTTGCATACTATACTTTTGCCATTTAATTTCAGTAACATTATTTTTGTGAATAACTTAATTTTATTAAAGTATTACAAAAAAAACATAATATAAATTAGATTGTAAAAAAATTAGCTTTGTTTTGACGTTTAAATGTCTACCTTACGATCTACCCGTGCCGAGATATACGCATAAAACAGTTTTTTATTTTTCCTGTAAAATTTTGATTTATCGATTACCATATTATTCGGTGGGGGGAGCGAAATTGTTATACGTGGTAACGAACATTTTATTGGAACGAAGTTCTTTAATGGAGCTTACAGTAGGAGAAAACTTGGAGAAAACGTCACGTAACGAAAAAACTTTATGCCCCCTCCATGTGACTTTTTATTACATATAATAGAGAGTCAGAGAGAGTGAGAGATAGTTTTTATGATTTCCTGAGGTTGCTGAAGCCGATAGTGAGGTCAAAATGAAAATCCAAGATGGCGGCTGCAAAAAATTTCAAATTTTTCTTCATGGGTGTCGTTTTTATGGTTTCTGAGGGTGCTGAAGCCGATTGTGCGGTTAAAATTAAAATTCAAGATAGCGGCTGCAAAAAATTAAAATTTTTGATTCATGGGTGTCGTTTTTATGGTTTTCGTGGGGCTGAAGCCGATAGTGAAGCCAAAATGAAAATCCAAGTGGGGGCTGCGTATATTTCAAATTTTCGCAGCCGCCATCTTGGATTTTCAATTTGAACTTTGTTCCTGCCGGGGGTCCCCCGAACCCACACTTTTTTATTATAAGCCTGTGTTGTCCCATAAGTCCCATTGCAGGACAAAGGCCTCCCTTCCCTATTTCCACTTTTCCCGGTCTACTGCGATTTTGGGCCAATCCTTTAAGAAGGAATCTTACTCATCCAGCCGTCTCCCTCTGGGCCTGCCGCGCAGTCGTTTCCTGCCATTTGGGATCCACTGAGTGGTGGCTTTTGCGTATGCTGCTCCGACATGCGACTGATATGGCCAGCCCAGTTCCACTTTAGTCCATCATCTGTGCGGGCCAGAGTCCGCTATTTGTGTTTTGTTTTGGAACGAAGTATGGAGTTTCTAATGCGGTCCGTGAGTTAAAAATGTTTGGAGCACTATAAACGGGCCACTATCTAAGTCTTACCTGTTAGAGTCACACTCATGGCTTAAGCACCCAGGCATATCAATACCCCCATTTGGGTAGAAGTCTGAATCTGCCAAAGGAGCCAGGTAGCCAAGCCGCCCAGCGTTAGTATGAATAACCTCGGTATATATTGCATCGCTAGCGTTGAACTTGTTATTATTGGATACCCAGCCTCCGAACGCGGGATCCAGTCCTGGAAAGAAAAGAAGAAGAAAATCCGTTTATTTGCGGCAAGGTAGAGAAAATATGCGTCACATCTACCCAAAACGGCCATCGCTTAGCATAATGCTACGACCCTATACGAGACAGAGCGGTGGTTTTCAGCGACAGCCGGCGTTGCGTGATGACTATATATGTGATGAGTATACGATGAGATATAAATAGCACAATAAGAAATAAAACGGCCGTGTGTTGTACGTGAATACGTTTACGTGACGGGGTTGATCCGCTCGGCCGCATTCATTCTTTTACGTTCCCGACACTGCTTGAATCGGCCATATGGTGTTTTATTGGTACCATTCGATTGCTCTTGAGAAGCCCTTTCCAACCGTTGGTGGTTGTCCGACTTTTGATTACCCGTAACGATAGTCAAAAATCTTTAAAAAACAACCGGAATCAACGGCGTAACAGGTTTTTCGAGTCACGGAGGGGTTTGGTATAAAATTAATCACTGCACCGGACACCGCTCAGGTGTGCGGAGCTGTTGTTTTTAATTTTGACTGTAGATCGCATGGAGATGCGGTGTCATACCCTGCGGTTTTTGTATGCAAATCAAGATTCTAGTGTCAAAGTTAAAAACCGCAGCACCACACACCGGTTCGGTGTCCCTTGCAGTTTATCGAACCATGCATCTGTTACTTAGCCTCGATCCCGCTCAAAGATTCAAAATGGCAACTCATTGCATGGATTGATTATTGGCAAACAAATTATCGTCCAAAAAATGGAGTGAACTGTCAATCTGGATGTCAAAATATATTAAAACAATGTTTCAAGATTAATTTCGGGTTTAAAGTGGCAGTTTTTTAACTGACAGATAACTTTTATCCGAGGACCCTTGGCTAAATAATAACAGCCGCACAGGTCGATCGATCAGGTTAAGCTACGCTTGGCGCGGTTGGTCTGAGGGTGGGTGACCATCTTTACATACCGAGACCTCTCTTTGCCTCGGAAAGCACGTTAAGCCGTTGGTTCAGACCGTCATTCGTGGATTTTTGACAGTTACACCCGTAACGACTGTCGGAAGCCCGAAATTTTGACAACCAGTCTTACCAAAGGGTATCGTATTGTCCAGTAACTGGGTTGTGGAGGTCAGATAGGCTGTCGCTCCGTGTAAAATACTGGTATTCAGCTGCATTCTGATAGACTAGAAGCCGACCCCAACATAGTTGGGAAAAGGCTCGGCAGGATGATGAGATAACTTTTAACCGAGGAATAGAATATGACAAGTTTGACAGCTTTTGTATAGAACCGAAACAATGTCATCATTTATGTCAAACCACATTATTTATTTTGGAGATAAAAGTTGAAAAATTTGGAAACGTCCCATAACCGTTTAAAATAAAAAAGTAATTTACCTGTGATATAAGAGACTTGTCCCCCCAGATGCCTTCCTGTAATGCCAGCCAGATGCGCCCCAAGATTATGTCCCACAATGTGGTAGTTGCTAAGCGTCGACCCTTTGACACTGTTGAGCCAGATTATAAACTTTGCTACTGATTCACCTGAGGAGAGAAAGGGAGGGAGGGCTTATGGTGGCGTTGGTTATAGTTGTTAAAAATCACGAGTGGATCAGTGCCGACCACTTAACGATTCCTTAGTTTCAAATCACGTCAATTCGTTACCTTATCACAACATTTGCTATTAAGCTGGCAGAATAGTCGACATCGGCTCAGTTGCCAAAGAAAAAAAAAATAAAAAAACATTTGCTATTAACGTATTCTCTATGACACAATGGCGTGATTTGAAACGTCAAAAATAGTCAAAATACTTACATGTTGTCTGTACGGTTGACATTTTGATTCCTTAGTTAGACGATATTGACGTGGTTTGGACATGGTAAGATTTCGCGGGGATTTATACAGAATTGGGGCCCTGTGACTTTAAGAGTCGTTGATATTACTCGACTTTCAATATTTCGCTTTGAATATCATAATCTTTCACCGATTATTGCTTGGTATTTTTTTATGTCCGAATTCATTATTCGTATGACACATTTTGTTTTTCTTTCTTTAGTAACAAACCGTTACTAAAGAAAGAAAAACAAAATTTGGACACAGTTCATGAAACACAAAATTAAAATAATGTTTCAAACAACTATTTTTGTTGGAACCATTATTTTTATTTACATAAAAAACATAACATTATTAACATTAATATTATTTTTACAACTATAGTTGTTTGAAACATTATTTTTATTTTGTGTGTGCGTCACGGCTGCGTCAAGGTTCAATTCAGCATTAATGTCAGACAGATGCTATCTGACGCTGGTTTTCTAATGAACCTTTACTTACTGATATAAACTCACCAGATACAGGAGTGTTGGCGACAGCTACAGGGTAGGCAACTGTGCCAGATCCATGGCTCCAATCCACCACGATGACGTTCACATCTTCAGCCTCCAAGAATGCTGAGGAGAAAAAAACAAATATAAGTAATTTATATCGCTACGGAATCTGTGTAACTATAAGCATGGAATTATAGAGGTGTGAGGAACAGGGTGTAAAGTTCACTCATACTCTATAGAAGAGGGAGGATCCTCCGACCAGACGGGTGTTGTGTCTGGCGGGCAACTGCCCGATGATTCATGTCGGGTCGTTGTATCTATGCTAGTTGCGCGGTAAACTCTGCTTGCGAGATCCAGGATTTTGAGTGACGTCAGTATGACACGTTGTTCGCATGTGTCGTTGTAGATATCGCTACACACTGACCTGTTTATACAAGTGCTTTGTATGATAGAGGTCAGTGTCGCTACAGAATAAAACTGTCACAATCCTGGCCAATGAAATTATTGCGACCAGCGCAATAATAAGTCTTCTTGTTTACTGAGATTTATTTATTGGAACGAGCTTGAGTTAGGAGTAAACTTTTAGAAATCGTCACGAAACGCAAAAGCGTTATGCCCCCCTCGATACGTGATACACTTTGTATCAACTTAAACTCAAGGCATTTATTTCAATTAAACCTTGTACAGGCACTTTTGAATTGTCAAAATTAAATAGTCTGTCATTTAGTCAGAAAGTTGAAGCTAGTTTATGAAGCAACTTTATTGTAATTATAATTAAATTGATTTTAGAGTGAATAGCATTATTGAAAACATTTAGAAAAATGTATGCAGGTTTAGCGTAAACTGCTCTTTATTGTGTAGGAATTAAAGTTACTTTTCTATAAACCCATATTTTTTTACATTGTTGGCAAATGAGTTGCGAATGTAGATTAGTTATGTCACGGTCCAAAGTCCTTTGCGTCTTACCAAACCTTATTTAACCTTTTGACCGCCACAGTCATGTATAGATGACAAACCAAAATGTGCCCAGCACGCCACGGTTCGACTACATGACAGACTTTGACGCCGAGGGCGCGTGTTTGATTTTTTGACGTGTGGCGGTCAAAAGGTTAAATTATTCAGGAGGATAATGATGAAGGGTTTCTTACCAGGAACAAGTACTGTATTAAGGGCTGCTGTGGCACTTTCGAGCCATCCATGGATGAGTACAATCGTTCTTCTGTTGGGGTTGTAGTTCGTGGTTTTCAGCAGTTCCTCGTTGTTGAGTACTATTGGCTGACTCACTGTGGGGTTATCTCTGGAAAAATATTGGAATACCATATTTTTTAAATTATATTAACTTTACATATTGTTATTTTAATACTGTTAGCTTTTAAAATTATGTTTCCACGAATAAAAACAATAAATAAAATTAATAATAAATAAAAAAATAATAAAAAAAAATAATAAAAATAATATAACAATAATAATAATATAATAATAATTAATATTAATTATATATATAATTTGAATAAAGTCAAAGTATTTATTTCAAATAGGCACATAAAAGGCACTTTTGAACGTCAAAAATTACAACGAAATAGAATTGATTCTAGTCGCCCATTCCAAAAGATAGGAGAAGAATGGGCAAGAAACTCCACCGTTACTCTTTTAAAATGTTTTACAATATTTTGCATAAATTAATTATGTAATAATAATATGTGAAGACGATGCACCTAAAATAAAATTACTATACCACAATAGGTAAAATAATTAACAATAACAAACACCACGTCATATAAATTAATTATCTGATAGATACATGGGTGTTCACATATATACAAATATGGTAAAAGTAAACCATTTTCATTTAAATAAAAAAAAATACAAGAATAAGTCAGGGTGTGAGTTAAAGTAGTTACAGAATGTAAACAAAAGTAAAAAAAAATACAATTAAATAAGCAATCAGTTTGATTTTGTCTAGACTCTAGATTGTCCTATGGAGCAGGACCAGCAAGTGTCCAAGCGTTCTTATCTTGGATATAATCTTCTAATTTATAGTATGCTTGTTTAAAAAGTGTAGGTACGTTAGTATTTTTAAATTTTCTTTCATTTAATTGCAATATATCACAAGGTATTTTATTGTAACATAACACAGTACCTACCCCATAAAAGATGTATGTATGTACCTTGGCTAATCTGAAAAATGGTTGATGTATTTTATCTTTATTTCTAGTATTAAAATTATGTCTATTGCTTATTTTACTAAAAAGATGTAGATTTTTTCTTACACAACATCCACCAACCCGCACTGGGGCCGCGTGTCATGGCGGATTGTGGGCCACTCCCTCTCCAAGAGAGGAGATCTATCTATTTATCTGCCTATGGGAACACTATGCCACAGTATAAAGACATACAGTATTGTATCTCGGCCGTAACCTTGATGTAAATGCCTACAGCCGCGCGGTACGTAAACATGCGATAGGGCTGCCCGCCTCCAGTATTTTAATTACATTTGCCTACTTTGTGTTTCCATTTAGTTTTGTTATTGTATTTTACTGTGTGTACGTAAATAATAAAATAAATAAATAAATATACCTACTTCTTTTTATATAAACAAATAAAATACTTTGTGAATTGAATACAGTGTGCATTCACAGATTGATTTTATTTAAAATAAAAAAAACTGTTTATTCGGTAATTTAAAAACTTGGCTGCATGCTCTAGTGTCTTTGCCAACATTTTCACGCAGCCACGGCAGAAAATAATCCTCGCGCCATTTTTCTCAAATTTTCTTTTCTTTGTACTTGTATTGTGAAATGTTTTTTTTTTCTGTTTCCTCGCAAATGTGTTAAAAAACGTCGTACGATATACGTGCGTATTGGTAATAACATGCTCGGCTCAATTACGCCCTCGCCTTCGGCTCGGGCTGAAATTCCGCCTCGCATGTTATAACCATCTTAACGCACTAATAACGTAATGTACTATTTTAACACCCTTGCTCGTAAAGCTGATGTAATTCCACCGGTTTTAAATAAATGTAAAGAGGGTCATAAAAAACGCGTGTGTTACCAAAGCAAATAGTTAAGTTATAGTCCATACAAATTCCATAACAGCATTATTTGCCATTTCAAATTTGGAACTGATCGCCCGCGCCGCCGCACGACTCCAGCTAGTGAGCAGCGCGCTGTTGCTATTCAAATTTCGAACTAATCGCCGCGCGGCGCCAGTCAGTAGGCAGCGCTAGCGCGCTGTTAAAATGGCGGGAAAGCAACAGTGTGCATTCACAGATTGAGTTTATTTAAAATTAAAAAAACAGTTTATTCGGTAATTTAAAGATTCCATCCAAAACAAAGCAAATATAAGTGCCAAAATAACTCAGACAATAAATTTGGAGCCACAAACGAAGAAGTTTTGCCCTGAGCCGCGCCCCTCTTCTACTGATGATACTTTTTTATTTACAACTAATGACGAATTACAATGCTCTTCTGCCGCCTTTCAAGAAGTTTCGTCGTCTTCAACATTTACCCTAACACAAAACAATGACATTATGAATAGTAATAATAATAATAAAAACATAATTAAAAAACCAACTACAACTACGTATCATTTTAACAATTGTAATTTCACTAACTGTTTCAATAATTAAAAATGAACAAAATATAAAATGTTTTTTTTTCTGTTTCCTCGCAAATGTGTTAAAAAACGTCGTACGATATACGTGCGTATGGTTATAACATGCTCGGCTCAATTACGCCCTCGCCTTCGGCTCGGGCTGAAATTCCGCCTCGCATGTTATAACCATCTTTACGCACTAATATCGTAATGTACTATTACAGAATTATAATCATTAAAGTCATCAACACAACTCTCTAAGACCATGTAAGTCCAAAGAATGATGATTTCATGAAACAGTTATTCTTATTACAGTAACAGTTATTCAATAACAATAATTAATTTTATTCATAAAAGTATGCAATCATTTCATTAATGTTTTGTTATGATGTTGTCACGTTAAACTATCGTCCGTAAATCGACTTTACAGACAACCAATTTTTTTCTAGTATTATTCATACACACAGTACAATAAACAACTATTATTAATAATAAAAACCACGTCTTTACTTTGAATTATACAAACTAACAAAACACACATGCCCCGAGGTTTTAACACCAGCGTACCTACCGTTTAATGATTCATGAACCGCCTATAACTACCTACCTTACTCGTGTTTATCACTTTCCTTTACTCTATTCACTTCATTTATTAATCCAGACATCTTTTTTTCGGGAGATAAAATGAAATACTTATCCATTAAAAAGACACACATTATGTAAGTACCTACCCACTAGTAAGTAAAATAGTCTTACCTTTCCGAGTTTCCAGGTAATGTAAAAAAAGCTATCTCTGGATGCGTTATTGACGAATTCATGCAACCAAAAACAGCACAATATCGCCTACTCGTCATATTAAATATGTACTTGAACTTATTTTTAGTGAAAAAATCGCGCGGTTATTGTTATAAAAAACAACACACCGTCCGTTCGTCACTGTTGCACAGTCGCGACTCCGAGCCGCCTGAGCGCACACGGTGATCGAAGCGCGTAGGTATAGCCCGGGTTTCGTCCGTTTGTATGAAGACGACCTACTGTATATATTATTACCGTGACTATGCTATGATATTTATCATTCACTGATTCATTCATTCATCCGTTCGTCATTCATCCATTCATTTTTGCACTGCGCGCTTGTCACTTAGCTATCTCGATACGTACCTAGTAAAAAGATGATAAGTGTTCGTGACATCAGGGTTGTATCTGGTGGTCTTCTGCAGGTCAGAGACCTTGGCCCACAAGTCCAGGAGGAAGTGCTTCTCATCACTTCCGGACGCGTACTGGTATGTCAGAACATTGTCCACCTTCGGTTGCAGCCGTTCGTTCTTCCAGGACTTGACTGTGAATACAAAGATTGGTTTAAGAGGGAAGCGCTAAGGTAGCCCGCGAAATTCAAATTTTCTTACGTTTTTTGCAATTTGCTGGTCAGTATTAAGTTGTATGTCGATCAAAATATGATTCGCGGCCGTAATAAATATGTATTTACAGAATCATAATCATTAGAATCAGTAATGTAACTTGTTAGGTTAGTATAATCCCAAAATGTCAAGATTTCATGAAATAGTCATTCTCTGGGATTACTTGGTCTTAGAGAGTTGTGTTGATGACTTTAATGATTATGATTATGTAAATAAGTATTTGTTACGGTCGCGAATCATATATTAATCAACGTACAACTTAATACTGACCAGCAAACTGCAAAAAACGTAAAAAAAATTGTATTTCGCGGGCTACCCTGGCGCTTTCGCCTTTAAGAAATTTATTTCTCAAAATAACATACAAAATCAATTTGCCTAGCCTTTTCCCAACTATGTTGGGGTTAGCTTCCAGTCTAACTGGATGCAGCTCAATACCAGTGTTTTACATGGAGTGATTGCCTATCAGAACTCTTCACAAAGAACACACCCTCCCATGACTCTAGGACCAGCGGATTAGGCTGATACATCAGTCAGGCAGGACTTTGAATTTTATTTAAACAGATTTCATATTGACGTACGAATGTTTTGTTATTTGCCATTTTGATGCCGCACACCCAAATTGCGTAACACAATATCAAACACTAAACTGAATCATTATGAAGGATATTCCTAAATCATTTCTTCATATGTTCGTAAAATTTGTCTGCTCGACAACGTAAAAGACGCAATGAATGTGGTTGAACCAATGACGTATTATATGTCTTTAACTTTTGGGGTATAATTTTTACATCCTCTGAAAACACACGACGGCATATTTTCTTTATGTTTTGCACAGGTTTTCACATACGATATAAATTAAAAACAAACAGCGTCGCGCGACAGGTTGGTGCGTGACTGAGCGCAATGTGGCCAATTGGCTTCATTTCATGTTGCCATTTTAGAGTGCGGACAACGTATCTATAGTTTTATACATCATTGGGTTGAACTGTCAAAATGTAACGTAACACACTAAGAGTACAATGCGTGCCACGAAAGATGAGACTTGACCCCGCCTCCCCCGCTCTTTCCGCCGCCCCTATGACGTCCGGTCCCGTCCCGCACTCAGACCTCATACCGCTAAAGATACCTAAAATCGTGTACTGCGCATGTCAAACCACGTGGTGTGTCAAGTCTCTTCTTTCGTGGCACGCATTGTACTCTTAGTGTGTTACGTAATTGATTTTCTGATTAGGTACGACATCGGATAATTGGATGTAGGTAATAATTATGTTAAGAAGTTTCAAGCTCTATCTTCGAAGGTCTTTAGCTACTTTCCAATCAGAAAATCGTTGCATATTTTAGAGATTATCAAAAAAAAAAATACATTAATCTTGGTATTATTCTGCAGGAGGGGTTATTGATAATGATTTTATCAGTGATACCTAATTATCAGTTAAGCTGCGATTTGATCTAGCAAGGTGCAAGAGCTGGTGTAATCAGTGCAGACACGTGAGACGTATCAACTTGAAAGAAATAAAGAAAAAAAATAGAAACTACCGAATTGAGAACCTCCTTTTTGGAAGTTGGTTAAAATAGGTTTATTTGCGGCAAATGACGCATAAAAAAAACACAAGTGAAAACTTGAATAGGTATTAACGTTGTGCATTTTTGATATTTTGGAATGGTCAAGGAATAATTTTGCACGAATTGCATTTTAAAAGTACTATCATTTATGTGGTAGAATACAATATTTATTATCCATGGATGCGCGTGGTACGCTGTAACATAAACACACACGAACATTCGCGCAAGCGCCCTTTTTTTATTTAGTTTTGCAATGTTACTCAATATCAATATCACGCTATTTATACATAGGTACCTATTCGTTACTTTTTATGTGATACTAATTTATTTTTATTTATTTATTTAATTATGCATACACATTACACACATCACGATGCAGTATAGAACTGATTTACATCTGTCACCTCACACATCAGGTCCAGTTGAAAACCAGCGTCAGTTGTCTGGCATTTTTGCTGAACTGGGCCTTTTGGCGCAGCCGTGAGGCACACTTTCCTGCTAATTTCTTACATAGGACTTTGCACTTATTATTTTTATCTTAGTTTTTTTTTTAAGATTTGTATGGTTTTTAGGGTTCCGTACCAAAATTGTAAAATGGTGAGACTCGGTCTGTCTGTCAGTCACAGCTGGATATCTCAAGAACTACTAATGCTATCAACTTGAAATTCGGAATAGTTTTAGATGACGTTGGCCCAACTATTTTGCAAATATGAAAGAAATAAAAATATATGTATATTTTTTGCAACAGGGACTGAAAGGGGGTCTGAAAAATTTGAAGTGGGGCTATAGGTCATGTGGGGTATCATATGAAAGAGCGTAGTTTGTATATTCTCAAACATATTTTCTTTTTGTTTTAGCATAGCTTTTGATTTTTGATGAAAAAAATAACGTTCCCCCCCTTATCTCCGAAGTTTGCAAAGAGAAAAATCTGAAATTATTCTATGTGATAGAAGTTTATGTAAAGATTACAGGAAAAATAAAACGATGTATCTAAATAGCACACTTTTTCAGAAATAATCAAGAAAAGTTACATTAGTTCCATTATCGGTCAAGAGATGGCTCTGAAAAAATTCTCTGACGAATATAGGCCTCGCGCCGATGAAAATTTAAAATCGTATGATTCTACGGAACCCTCGGTGCGCGAGTCCGACGTTTTATTGTAAAGAGAAAGTTTTTAGACGTATCTTCATGATTTTTTTCTATCGTATCAAATTAGTTGTATTATGTTTTCAACACACTATCTACCTAGCATATATATCCTGAAGAATATCATATATTTTTCTGATTTTGTTTAGTGTAGTCGATCATAATATTTTTGATGTTTCTAAAACTTGCGTTTTTTTGCGTTTAGGTCCTGTAAAACCCCTTAAATACACGATTTTACATACCTGACACCACAGCCAATCCGAGAAGAAACACTGGTAGTATCCTCATTACTTTAGCTTACACAATCAATTGAATAATTAAGACGAGCCGCAAAGTATTTATAAGACTTGCACTGACAATTTCGCGATAAAATCTGATAAGTAATATAGATAAGTAATATAGATAGTAATAATTTTGCACCCGTTTTTTTTTATTTGATTTTTTTTTAGCTTGCTATCACATCGTCACAGATTTTGGTGGTCAAATCATATAACAGATTAGCTACGCCCCGCGGTTTTACCCGCATAAGTGTCTATGCCGTGAGAATATCGGCATAAAAACTATCCTATGCCCTTTCTCGGGTCTCAAACTATCTCTATACCAAATTTCATCTGAATCTGTTTAGCAGTTTAATCGTTAAGAGGTAACATACAGACAGACAGACACTTTCGCATCCATACTAATTATTATTTATTCGAAAGTGACAGTCTGTCTGTATCAAACTCAAAACTCAAACTCAAAGCATTTATTTCAATTAAACCTTGTACAGGCACTTTTGAATTGTCAAAATTAAAATAGTCCGTCAGTTAGTCAGAAAGTTGAAGCTAGTTGCCCATTCCAAAACGTAGATCTCTATGGAGAAGAACGGGCAAGAAACTCCATGGACACATTACAAATCGTGGGTACATAATTATTGTTGCTTCTATATGCGAGAACAGTATGTATGTTACCTTCTCACGCCTAGACCACTGAACGGATTTCGATAAAATTTGGCCGAGAGATAGATTGCATTCCGGGGAAGGACATAGGATAGTTTTTATCAACATACCTTGCGGGTGAAGCCGCGGGCGGAAGCTAGTTTATAATATTGGTATGGATTAATGCTGAGACGCTGAACACGATTGCTAATTTAATCATGATTATTTTTAAACACAAAATGGGTTATGTACTTCAAGTCACACTATTAGATAGTGTCATCCACGAAGACGTGCCTTAAGGCTCCTACAAACAGGCGCGACACGCGATATAATCGCGCGCGACACAAAGGCTCCGCTCGGTGCGCGTCTTGCGGTGCCTTTGAGTCGCGCGCGATTTCATCGCGTGGTTATCACACTAATTACCGACTAATAAGTAATTACTGTGTATCGACAAAACTGAAACACTAGCGGAATGTTGCACACTTGTACTGTAAGCGATTGGAAAGAATGTTGGGGCGCGTCTTCGCGGATGGCGCTATCTATAACGGACAGACAGGTCGACGTTCTGTTATATATATATGAAGGTATTATTGTCGACTAGACAATGGTGTTAGGGTCTATGTTGTTGAAAATTTCTTTAGAAATAATAGCGTATTGTGCTGTAGAAAAACATAAAAACATGATGACATTAGGGAAATGGCGGGATGAAATTGACTTTTTTCATAAAGATTGGTCCTTGGCAGCTCTGGACAAGGTGAGGTGGAAAGAGTGTAGCTCCCTACAATCTTTCCACCTCACCTTGTCCAGAGGAGGCCTTTGTCCAGCTGTGGGAAATGAAATGCTAACAAAAAACCAAAACAGTGGCACTCAATTTTTTAGTTTCTGTATAGTTTTAGTTAAGTTAGAATTTAATTGTGTTATTTTTGGTTCTTATATCTTTTTACAGTAAAACAGACAGAGTTACTTTCGAATTTCTAATATTAAGTACTATAGATATTTATTAGCATGGATTGTTTCTTTTCGTAGAAATGTTAGTCATAAATAATAATTAATATTTAACATAACATACACAGTTCCATCAGATCAGGGCCCCAATTCTGCATTATTTTGCGCGAAATCTGACCCCGTGCAAACCACGTCTATATCGTGTCTTGTTAACGGCAAGGAATAAAAATGTCAGCCATAGACAACATGTATTTTGACAGTTCAAATCACGCCATTGTGTCACAGAGAAAACGTTAACAGCAGATGTTGTGGTTAACTAAGGAATTGAAGTGGTTTCGAAGTAAAGAATCAATAAGTGGTCAAGATTGAACCCAGACAGACGTTTTAGGCTGCCTTTCTACCAGAGATGAGCGAGTATGCGTCGGCGGGACGGCTGAGGGAGAGAGCCTCCCGTCCCAGCCGCCGCGGGAGACGCGCAGGGCGTCAGGAGCCGCGCGACGACTCCCGGCCACCGTAGGCGCGGGCCTGCGGGCGGAGAGTAATGGGTAGCTCACCGTCCGATCAGGACCAGGCCCGTGCCGGACAAGCGTACGTGTTCCACGCGCGCCTCAAAGAGATGTCAGCATCATCAGAAGGGGCCCGTCAGGGCCGAAGCCTGCCGGGTCAGCGGGATTGTCCGAAAGGGTTACCGCTGGCTCGGAACATAAAGGGCTAAGGAAGGAACACGGGTGGGTTTTAGTCAGTAAGAGTCTGACACTCCCTTCCGCTCCACCCAGAGCAGGAGGAGTCATTTGATGATTTCCCATCCTGAAAACAAAAGCGATGATGCGTAGCGAGGGATGTGTGTGAAACCAACCAATAACATCGCTTCATTTTCATAGCTTGAACTAAGTTAGCGTTGAGTATTAGTTAGTTTTACACGCATCCTCGCTCATGTGGTGGAAAGGCAGCCTTACTTTGTGTAAATAATTTCAACACCACTGCTCCTAAAACGGCGAAGGAAAATATCGTGAGGAACACGCCGTTTTATTAGTTTCACTTGTTAGTAACTAATTAACAAACAAACAATGTAATAAAATCTTAGAAGTCAATTTTAAGCTACTTCTAACTGTCGTATCATCTGAGTTTGTGGCGGCGTCTACATTGCCACATGCGAACAACGTATCACACTGACGTCACGCAAAATCCTGCATCGCGCAAGCAGAGTTTACCGCTCGACTACCATAAACAGGGTCCCATTAAAATAGATGGACAAATTTTAACACAGCGCTCAGTACGTCTAACTAAATATATCCAAGCAAAAAAAACACTGATTAAAGTGATTTTATTTTGACCTTATAGTAAATTGCCGGCACTTTAGTGTATTTTCGTTAGCTGATTATTTTTCTTGTAAGTATCTGTAGCGGTATCTACAACGCCACATGCGAACATCGCGTCATACTGACGTCACGCAAATCCTGTATCTCGCAAGCAGAGTTTACCGCGCACCTAGCATAGATACAACGGCCCAACATGATTCATCAGGCATTTGCCCGCCAGACACAACACCCGTCTGGTCGGAGGATCCTCCCTTTTCTATAGAGTATGAGTGAACTTTACTCACTGTTCCTCATACCTCTATAAATAAAATCTATGCATTTTCTTAGATATTTTTTTACCATCGTCCTTATTTTGGTGGTCTGAATGATTTCTAAAAGTTTGTCCATCTATTTTAATGGACTTTATATATAAAGTCCCGACATCAATCTTCGGGCAGTCAAGCAGACAGGACAACTGGTCTGAGGATCCTCCTTTTTCTATAGAGGATGAGTGACCCCTAAAAACTGTTCCTCACACTTCTATAAGTCCTTGACAAGTCAGAATAGAGTTTTTAAATAAAACAATACTTGACCAAAATATTCATTTATTTATTTTGTTTCCAATCTCTTCAACCGCGAGAAAATGGAGGGGCTGCGTTGGTTTTCATGTAGTAAATACCGGATTCTCTGAAAATATGAGACAAGGAAATATTATTTCTTTGTTTGTTTGAACGCGCTCTGGAACTCCCAGTCGGATTTAAAAAAAAAGTCTTTATGCATTCGATAGCTCAGTTCTTGAGAAAGTCTACTTATGATCACGCTGGGACTCTAATGAGCTGGGCAAAAAGAAAAGAAGTCAGAGAGAAAGCTAAGTGAAAAAAAAGTTAAAGTGCGGGCAGCCAAAGCGATGCGACGGAGTGGCGGATGAAGTCGCAGGCAGAAGTTAGTCTGAAATAAAATATTTTGATTTTGATAGACTTACCCAGTCTTAGGAACACGTCCACCCATCCTAAGATTTCCCGTGAGGAAGCAATTCCCGGACATAGCGGTCAGGAATGAGGCACAACGGCGTCCAGTAAAACCACCAGTCAGGAGGGACTCACCTAGGTAGTAATATGACCTGGAAGATAGATGCCTAGATAAAAATCTATCTGCCTAGATTTTTCCAACTTCGTTCCCTTGGGTGTGGTGGGTGGTTTTTTTTAACAGACTTCTAAAACGGAGGAGGTTCTCAATTCGGATGTTTATATAAATATATTTTTTTATGTATGTTCGGGCATAACTCCGACACTTCCGACATTATAGGTATAGACGGATTTGCAAAATTCTTTTTTTTGTTCGAAAGAGGATTATTCCGAAATGGTCCCATTTAAATCAGAACTCTTCAATAAATGCCAGTAAATCAACCGCGTTTGCTGCTATCGCATATGTATGCATTGTTTACGCAATCACACAACAAAACATCACGCCTGTACTCTTTAAAGGAGTAGGCAGATGTGTTCAATAGCTTCCTGTCACTGATATTCACATAGCAAGTAGTGTTATACGAATTTGTATGGTATGTAAAACTATTTTAGAAAAAATAAATATACCTAACCAACTTTCAAAAAATACACTACAAAGTGAAAAATAACTTTAATGTCAGAAGTCAGTGGCAAACAACGAAAATGCGAGCCCAACGACACCGACTTCCGGAATACTTCATTAAAATCGTTCAATCCTTAGACATAAAATAAAAAAAAGTCTACAGCCCACCTAGCATGGTCACACTCCTGAGAATTACAGCCAGGCATGTCAAGACCTCCGTTGGGGTAGAAGTCAACATCCCCCAGGGTGCCGATATAGCCCAGGAGACCAGCATTCGTGTGGATGACCTCAGTGTAGACCCCGTCTGAGGGCCTAAACTTATTATGGTTCGTGACCCAGCCGGGGTATGCAGCGTCTAAGGCTGTGGACAGAAAAGTCGTTTTTGTTACTTTGTGATGATAGAAAGAAAATACCATCGTTACGTCTGGATGTGACGCACGAGAGGTTTTTTTTCCTTTTTGGCAACTGAGCCGATGTTGACTTTTCTGCCAGCGTCATGTTACCAAAGTTATTTTGTGGCTTTATGATGTTGTCACTTTGTGATTTTGTCACTGTGACTTTGACACTGCGATTTTGTCACTTTTGACTTTATCATTGTGATTCACCCTTAGTCGTCGACCTCTGGAGCCATTCTAAAGTAAAAACAGCACAAGGTGGAATATAAATTAAATGTCACGGGTTTCATCCATTTATATGAATTAAGGAAAGGAAAAAGCAAGGTTTATTCCAAGTAGTTTCCTGAAGGTCCAGCAGTGCGATTCTGTAACCATCTCACCGTGAAAACTTAGGTGAAGTGAGCGTGGAGTGAGCTGTCAATAGTGTCAATTCTTAACAAAAACAAACTCACATCACCTATGTTTTCACGGTGAGATTTTTACAGAATCGACCGGCTGGTCCTGCGGGACAGTTGCGTAACACTTTATCAATCGGAATCGGTTTCATTTGACAATTCAACAACATTCATTGCGTTATTTACGTGTTGAGCAGACAAATTTTTCGAACTTATAAAGCAATGGACTAGCAATTTGCTTCAAAATTATTCAGATTCGATTGATACGCAATTAGGGTGCTGGTTGGAATGTTGATCCTTAGGACAAACTATTTTGAAACAGACCTTTTTTTATGTGAAGTGGGTTTGCTCTTGACTCTGGTCTAGGCCAGAGGTGACAGAGACAAAGTCGAGAAGAAGAAAGTACAAGAAGAAGATCTTGGTCATCTTGGGTTTTCTTTGAAACTTGAAATGAGGTCTAAACTAAAAGTTCTTATAGCACTGTGTGACCCACTTTTCTGTGACTTAAGAAGTGTATTTTTACACAGAAAAGCGTGACTTAAGTGCTGGTTTAGGTCACACGAGCTAAATAGTATACGATACGTGTGACTTAAATAGTCTTAATGCACGGCGTTTACCACCCTCGCTACGCCGTGCAATAATGGACTACATAAGTCACACGTATCGTATTAAATATATTTTTTTTCATTTGTATACCTCGTTGAATCAAAGGGCGTTGCGCAATGTTTTATACTCCAGCCAGTCGATTCTGTAAAAATCTCACCGTGAAAATGTAGGTGAAGTGAGTTTGTTTTTGCTAGGAATTGACACTATTGACAGCTCACTCCACGCTCACTTCACCTAAGTTTTCACGGTGAGATGGTTACAGAATCGCACTGCTGTATCTTATAATTTTACTTTTGTTATTAAATTTTCAGATTTTTGTACCGAAAGACTTTGTAAATGATATGAATTTATCCAGATTATGATTGTTATAATTAATTCCAAAATTGACCTTGTAAGACTTATTTACCTGACTATAATATTATTCATTGACTTCACTATAATTTCTGTTTAGTATTGTTGACATTCTTTTGTTTGTATGTATTAAGGGGCTTACATGACCTAAAGCGCGGTCAATGTCGGACTGCATAGAAAAGAGAGAGAAGCGCCATGACACAACGCTGGTGATTTATTGCAAAATATGAAGCAATTATTTAATTACAAAAAAAATATTGTTTGCACTGAAAACCTAAAACACCAGTATTTTAGTATGTTGCTTGTAGAATAATCTGACAAAAAACGGAATGATCGTATGTATATTAGTATGGTTTTTATTTTAAAAAGAAAGTTTTTAGTTTTATTTTCATGATTTTTTTCTATCGTATCAAATTAGTTGTATTATGTTTTCAACACACTATCTACCCAGTATATATCCTGAAGAATATCATATATTTTGTTTACTGCTATCATATAGGTAGGTACTTTTATTGTTTCTAAAACTAGCGTTTTTTGCGTTTAGGTCCTGTAAGCCCCTTAATAGTTGTAATTATGTGATAATTTGCACACCGTAACCGTAAGGTCAGACTGTAGCCGATCTCTATATTTTATGTACAGACGTCAGCACATCAAGCTACTACAATCTGTCAAATTTCTTTAATAGATTTTCAACTTTATCGCTTAAGCATAAGGTTCAAAGTCGATTGGGAAAATTTGACAGTTACGGGTAGCTTGATGTGCTGGCGTTTGTACTGTTGTTGTTGTGTTGTTGTATTTGCTATGAATGTAGGTACAGGTATAAGATGATAAGTTCTATAGTTTTTAACAATATGAGGGGCCCGTGGTTAAATAATTACAGCCGCACAGGTCGATAGATCAGGTTAAGCTACGCTTGCCGCGGCTGGTCTGTGGATGGGTGACCATATTTACATACCGTGACCCCTCCGTGCCTCGGAAAGCACATTAAGCCGTTGGTCCCGGTTGTCATTCGTGGATCTTTGGCAGTCGTTACGGGTAGTCAGAAGCCCGAAAGTCTGACAACCAGTCTTACCAAGGGGTATCGTATTAGTCAGATAAGCAGTCGCTCCATGTAAAATACTGGTATTCAGCTGCATCCGGTTAGACTGGAAGCCGACTCCAACATAGTTGGGAAAAGGCTAGGCAGATGTTGAGTTCTTAACAATATATTACCAGTGATATAAGCAATCAGTCCTCCAACATTCCTGCCAACGATACCAGCTTGATGACCTCCCAGACTGTGGCCCACGATGTGGTACATAGTGGGGCTGGCACCAGTCACAGAGTTCAACCAATTAATGAAGCGACCTACACTGTCACCTGTAAACAGAAATGATAACATTATGTTAAAGAAAAAATGGGAGAAGGAGAGTGTTAGCGCGGGGAGCGATAAACGAGTGAATTGTATTCTTATTTAAATTAGAGAATTGTTTTTCTATTTCGGTTTAAAGAAAATTTATTCCCAAAAAAGACATAAGTCACTTACTTGAGAACAATACTAAAAATATAGATTACAATATGTTCGCCATCAGTATTACAATAATAGTTACCCATCCAATGCATTCATTTCTCCAGAAGTGATCGATCCGCAATTATGTGCTGGCTAAGTTTAGTTTTGAATGCATTGTAAGAGTGTACCTACATTTCTTATACAAGACGGTAATTTGTTATAAAGCTGTGCTCCTTCAAAAGTTAGCATTTTTTTGCCATAATTAGTTCTTGTTTTTGGTAAAACTAACAAGCTTGTAAAAATTAATATTCATTGCTAAATTTATATTCATTTCCCTTCAACTCTTACACACGTTGTCTACATCTCTTTTAATCTATTCTCCTATCGCAAGTATACTGGAAGAGATTTCTTAAGAAATAAGCATCACCTTTGTACAGACGCCAGCACATCAAGCTACTACAATCTGTCAAATTTCTTTAATAGATTTTCAACTTTATCGCTAAAGTATAGTAGGTTCAAAGTTGATTGGGAAAATTTGACAGTTTGGGGTAGCTTGATGTGCTGGCGTTTGTACATAAATGGTTAAATAAATAAGGCCTTAATGGTTGATCGTACCGGAAGTTACAGTGTTGGCCACAGCAGCGAAGTAGTTGATGGTACCAGCGCCGGCGCTCCAGTCCACCGCGATGACGTTCACATCTTCAGCTGACAGGAATGCTGCAAAGAAAATATTAAGATTTTAGTAGTGTAATACAGTTAATATTACGTTAGTGATGGCGCTAAACACGTAGCCGAATTCTGGGCTGAGTCCATTTAGATTGCCATCAACACGCTAAGCAGAAGAAAGAGACACACGACAGACAGACGAGACACTTTTTATTTCACAAATACTTGTTTGCTTGCAAGCAGGAAAACATAGCATGACTTTTGTTTTATGTGTATTAATTTACTTTGTTAGACAGGGTGGCAGGAACGTTAACGCGCAAACTGTAGGTAACCATGAATTCAAATGACGAATGTCAAAAATCTACGAATGGCAGCCGGGACCAACGGCAAGACACGGCACATAACTAACTCACTATTCAATTCAATTTATTTATTCAATAACAATTATTACATCGTGTCTGAATTTCTATAACTAAATATACATACATGCAATCCATATTTAAATCATTACAATTATCCACATTACATTCAAGTGAAAATAATAGTAAAAATAATATAAAATATAAAAATTAATGTCATAAGTCAATTCATAAAAATTCGATTAATTCATTTCAACAAAGTTTTAAATTACTTTAATTACCGACTTTTGTATTTATTTATAATTCATCAATGGAATATAGACACTTATTTAACAAGAACCGTTTAAGCTTATTCTGAAACCTACTTGTATATCCGTGTGTCACTAACGGGATGCAGCAGAATACTAGCGTCAGGTATTGTACCGTACCTGGCATATGCTGAGCTGCATGTCGATTCTGTAAAAATCTCACCGTGAATACTTGCGTGGAGTGAGCTGTCAGTGTCATCCCACTGATGCTAGGGATTGACCATGCAAACATTTACAATCATAAAAGAGATTTTAATAATATTTTTTAATGCTAATCCTATTGATATTTTTATATAATTCAAAGCTAGTATTTTAGTGGTCAAAACATTCGCCAGCGCCTAACGCGCTTGCGCGGCGTGAAATATGGCTCATTCCGAATTAAGTCATCATCGCTCACATGAATAATTTGCTTTCCGATTTAATGACCACTATGGCAGCTGAGAGTCAGTAATATACCTATTCACTTGAATAGTTACTCATGGTTGGATTATAGTATTTATTTGTGTATACACCACGAATTTCCTCTTCTTTGGTAAGGTGGCGACTGTAGCCAGAAGCACAATTTCGAAAATGCCACGTTAGTTTAAAGATCGGTGATAATTATTAATTTAGGGCATGGTCGGTAGTCGGCGTTATCGCAAGCTGGCACATGCCATGACTTCATATTTATGTCGATTCACGGGACATCGTTATCGCGTTCACGTTAATTCAGAAAAGGGCCCTAATTCACTATGACCACTTAATGATTCATTACTTCGAAACCACGTCAATTCCTTAATAACCTAATCACTACATCTGCTATTAACGTATTCTCTATGACATAATGACCGAAACCGGTTTGAACTGTCAAAATACCACGCTTGACAACCGTACGGCGTGGTAAGATTATGCGGGGAATAATAGATAAATACCATACAGCAGAATTGGGGTCAAGGTGTAAGCACGCTGTAGTCGATTACAGTGCAATTCGGAATGTACCATATATCACTCCACTCGAATCTCGTAACCATGGCAACACCACCTCGGCGTCAACACCTCCACCAGCCGCGTTTTGATTGGCGAATACCTCGTCTTTTTCTACTTTAGAGTTACACATTTTGAAAATCGTTCAACGAAAACTTTGCTTAATCTGCCCCTTGGCAGACTCTAAGGCAGGGTCGCCATATTGAAGGTCGCCATGAAATGTTGGGGGTTCAAGGGTCGTTAGAATTAGACAACCAGCTTGATAGAATGTACTTTAATGAATATCTAGTGAATTTATGTTACAATGCGCATTGATGTAAACTGCTTACTTATATTCTAAAGGAGTGTAGGTACTTACTACGTTATGCACTATTAGGGACCATACATACACTTCAGGGTTGACACCAACCACTTCTTCATTTAAGGGTTACTAGAGGTGCAGTGCAAACACGGGCGCGCGATGAGCGATAAAATATTTGCACTTATTTGACGTTGGTATTGCATTTTCCTAATGTTCTTATACATGACGCCTTACAAGTTAAATATGTAAAAACAAATCTCTAATGTGATAATGAGTGACTAACGCGCAAGCGCGGCGTGATCTTATCACTTCACCTTCACTCCACCCGATTCACGACATTAAATGTCGTGAATCGGGTGAAGTGAAGGTGAAGTGATCACGCAATCTGCAATGTGATAATGACAGTGATTAACGCGCAAGCGCGGCGTGATCTTATCACTTCACCTTCACTTCACCCGATTTACGACATTTAGTGTCGTGAATCGGGTGGAGTGATCACGCCACACAAACTACGTGGGATTACATTCTATGGTCCGTCGGCTAGGCATCCGTTAGCACTCGATGACTTGACACACTCGGTTATCTCTTCTAATTCAATAGATTTGGGTTAATAACAACGCTGAACATCGTCGCAGTCTTTACTAGACTCGATCTACAATTGCTCATAATAACCAAACAATGTCGATGCGTATTTTCATCAGTCTAGCTGTCATAAACGTGAATGTTTTAATTTTATTTACTATTCGTGCGTGACGCGCTCGCGCCTCAGTCTATATAAGGACTTACTAGACTAGGGAAAAAATAAAAAAAAACGGGATTGAGATTCTGACTGCGCTTCTGTTTTGCTATTTTATTGTAAGTAAAACCCCACAAAATATTAATGTTTTGACCACTAAAATACTAGCTTTGAATTATATAAAAATATCAATAGGATTAGGCTAAAAAAATATTATTAAAATCTCGATTATGATTGTAAATGTATGCTTGGTCAATCCCTAGTATCTGGTAAGATGACACTGCCAGTTCACTCCACGCTCACTTCACCTAAGTTTTCACGGTGAGATGGTTACAGAATCGCACTGCTGGACTCCCATTTGGTGCAACCATAAGACACATACCGCCCAGTAGTGATCGACGTTTATGAGCTAGGTGTCTATGGTTCAATTTATCTTTTTAATCTATGTTATTTTTTATTTTTTTTTCACCTTTTTTGATGTTTTTAATACCTGTATTGTGTCTTTTGTTGCACATAATAAACGTTTTATCTATCTATCTATACTAGACTTTTTATTTCCGTCGGCAGTTTATTGAACATTTTTAATGACTTATGGTAGGCGCTATGCTTTACAACGTTCAGGTGAGGCACTTGCCCAAGATCTTACCAGGAACCAACACCCTATTGAAGTCTGCAGTCACGTCATCCAGCCATCCGTGCAGCAAG
Source organism: Luperina nickerlii (assembly GCA_963855955.1). Classification (NCBI taxonomy): domain Eukaryota; kingdom Metazoa; phylum Arthropoda; class Insecta; order Lepidoptera; family Noctuidae; genus Luperina; species Luperina nickerlii. Next base: position 2,158,339 of record OY979691.1, on the reverse strand, counting down.
ATGACAGTTCTTCTAGCTGGGTTGTAGTTATTGAGCCCGAGGAGACCCTCATTGCCGATCAGCATAGGTTGGCTAACAGTCGGGTTTTGTCTGGGAACAAAGTTATCTACATAGAAAGAAAGAAAGAAAATACATTTATTTCATTTATTTCATTACATCTATCTTTAAGTATATATAAAATAAGTCCTGACTGACTGATATATCAACGCACAGCCTAAGCCGCTGGTCCTAGAGACATGTTTGGAAGGTGTGTTCTTTGTGAAGAGAAAGAGAAGGTATCCACTAAGTAAGGGTTTTTCGAAATTCCACCCCTAAGAGGGTGAATGGGTGGAGGGTGAAATTTCACGCGGACGAAGTCGCGGGCAGAAGCTAGCATATTAATAATAAAGCTGAAGAGTTATTTCTGGCACTACCAGTCAGATTTGAAAGATTCTTTTTGGTTTTGATAGCCCAATTCTTGCGGAAGGCTTTAAGCTAATTTACATCACGCTAAGACCATTTTTTTTTCTGGATGGGAAATCATCAATTGACCCCTCCCGCTCTGGGTGGAGCGGAAGGGAGTGTCAGACTCTTACTGACTGAAAACCACCCGTGTTCCTTCCTTAGCCCTTTATGTTCCGGGCCAGCGGTAACCCTTTCGGACAATCCCGCTAAGACCCTTAGGACCGAACAAAAATACAAAAGTTATTAAGAATGCTACGCAAAAATGACTTAATAACGCGGTTGGGCGATACGATGGTATGGGGTTAGTCGGAGGTACAAGAAATTTCACGCGGACGAAGTCGCAGGCAGAAGCTAGTATGTAATAATGAACAAACATAGAAAAATAACAAACAAAAGAAGAAATGGAATGCTTTGAAATCATACATTATGCCTCCTAAGAATGTATGTTTTCTTAGAAAGGTCACAGGAGGTCCCTTTCTATGACCGCAATGAGAATATAGGCTTAGATCTCAGAATACTCACCGTCCAGCAGTTCATGTAACGCATTTCTAAGCATTTCTTTGACTCTGCCTGCTATAAAGCACCCCAATCCCACATAAATAGGATTCGCCAACCGAGGCATACCCGAACAATCCCGACGACGCGACGCCACCACCGTCCTCCAGGAGAGTAGTCAGGCCACCAATACTCTTAGGAAGTACAAAACCTGACCGCCGCCCTGCCGTCCTCGCCGCTGAGACCGCCGCGAGGCCCCATCTCCATGTCCGCCCTGAACCTTGCTCGAGTCAGTCTGCGCCGTTGAGCCTGTAGCTTTAAATTCTAGCCGAGACCCGTACCCTACAGTGAGTGCCCTTACCATGTACCTAGTCAATTCGTTTTTAATTTTTTTAAGCCCTGGCTGGAGGCCGTAATTTATTGAGGCAAACACATACAAGCCCCGCTAAGTAAAAAAAAAAAAGAAATTGGGCAGTAGCCCACCAGACACAAAACGCGTGTGGTCGGAGGATCCTCCTCTTACATTGCAAAATGAGGTACGTTCTACCTTGTTCCTCATACCTCTAAAAAGTGTTCTAAACACGGTTTAATATTATTTGTTCAATGACTTATATTTTATTCGTTTTAAGTAAATTTAATGACACGTCCGCACTCCGCACTGTCTTTGACTATTTAATAATATAATATTATAATATTTTATAAAATAAATATCTATTTATCTTACCTCGTATACAAATGGTAAACGTTTTGTCTATCAGGGTTGTATCTGGCCGCTTCAGCAACATCACTAATGGTCCCCCACAGGTCTACAAGGTGAAGAGATCTATCTGGTCCTTCAACGTACTGGTACCGAAGACCTTCGTCCAGCTTCCTTACGACGGGGTCATAGGGAAGAGCTGGAAGTAAACAAAGTAAAAATTAAATAATTTTTATAGCACTGTGTGACCTAAACCCGCACTTAAGTCAAGCTTTTCTGTGACTTAAGTCCATTTTTACATGGAAAAGCGTGACTTAAGTACGGGTTTAGGTCACACAAACGTCATGTTTGTTTTAATGATTTCCTGTCACTTATTATTTATATAGCAAGTAGTGATATACGAATGTGTGTGGGGTAAGTGCAACTGAAAAGTGAAAAATAAAAGTTTATTACAAAAAAAAAACAACCGACTTCCAAAGAAGACACTACAAAGTGAAAAATAACTTTAATTTCGGAAGTCGGCGGCAATCAACGAAAATGCAAGCCCAAAGACACCGACTTCCGAAATTAAAGTATTTTTTTTTGTAAAAAAGATTTTTTAAACTTGTATTTTGAATTGTTTCTTCATTTGTGTTTTTTTTTACATTGTTCTCACATAAAGAAGCAACAAGAATAATGTACCCAGAATTTTGTAATATCTTGATTTAAAAGAGTGTCCATGGAGTTTCTTGCCCGTTCTTCTCCATTGAGATAGAGCTTCAACTTTCTGACTAACTGACCAACTATTTAATTTTTACCACTAGTTTCCACTGCTGGAGATAGGCCTCCCCCGAGCACCTCCACTTCGACCGGTTCAGTGCTTTGCGCATTCAGCGGATTCCTGCAGCCTTCACAAGGTCACCGGTCTACTTTATGGGAGGCCTTCCAACGCTACGTCTTTCCGGTAAGCGGTCGACACTCCAGAACCTTTCGTCCTGTGCCCTGCCCACTGCCACTTAAGTTTGGCAATTCTGCGGGCTATGTCGATGATCTTTTTCTTTGTTTAAATAATAAAAAAATATTGAAATAATACGTTTACAAAAAGTGTACATATGGTTCAGTAGTATATATTAATCTAGGCTTATAAAAGGATTATAATAATCTGGATATAGACTATGGTATGAGAAATATGAGATTATAGTCAAAAATAGAACTCTGAAGGTAATGTAGTGCGTTGTCTGATCTAGGTTTATTTAAACCTGTGTTTCAGGCCATCTCCCTCCGAAAGTATTTGTTAAATAGGACAGTCAGTGAATTAAATTAACATATATTTTCAGTATCTAAGTAGATATAATATTTTGCGCAACCTTGTTATAAACTAGATGTATTTATATCTATAACTAAAATTATTATGAAATAATATTAAGTTAGGTAATTACAGTTAAGTCAGCTAGTTTAGTTCAGCACCTCTAGTAGTTTTTCCGTGTCCGAGTAATTTAGTTTTGCGAAATAATCGAATAACATTATTCTACACCTATTATTAACTTACATTATAAATTATTATCTTAAGCAATTTATTATATAAGAAAGGTCCTAGAAATAAATAGAATCTTTTTGAGAAAGTATGTTTAGTCTGAGGGTTCGTGCAAACCAGATCCTTTCTTCTCTTGTCTGAAGATACAGGTTTAAAATCTAGTCCAGTTTGCGGCAGTAAAACTATACTTAGAACAAAACGTTGTCGAACTGTTAGCACCTTGCATGCCATATAAAGCTGGTGTGTGGGAAATCTGAAAGGACGACGGGTGGCAACTTTCAGAATTGCTCTTTGAGCACGTTCTAGCAGTAGTAAAGTTGATTTTGAGGCACCATCCCAAGAATGCAGTATGTAAGAATAGATTGACACAAAGCCTAGTAAACCTGTTTAACTAGTTTAAAGTCGGCTATGTCCCGTAAATTCTTGAAAATGTATAACAATTTACGCATTCTAGTGCATAATAAATCGATGTGTTTACGGAAGTTTAGGTTTGTGTCAATCGTGACGCCTAGGGATTTGATGTGGTCAGCTTTAGTTAAAGTGGGACAAGTGCATGCTGTGTCAGCGTTTGTAATACAATTGTGCGCGTGAATGTTTTCGTGAGTAAGCATCGGGTTAGAATTTCTCATTGCAAATAGAATAAACTTGGTTTTATCTGAATTTAACGTTAATAGATTGTTATGTAACCAATTATACACAATATTAAAGCCATTCTGAGCAAGTTCATAGACAACAGCTCTTGATTTACCTGAGGACAGTAGAGCTGTGTCATCCGCATATGTCATAATTAAACTATTTTGAAGTTGTAAGCGGCAAAGGTCATTTATAATATTTTAAAAATAATGTGGGCCCCAAAATACTGCCTTGTAGTATTCCATAATTACTATTTTTAATTTCAGTGATCGTGTATTGACCGATTTTAAGAGACTGGTAACGGTCGCTAAGATAAACAGCTAACTATTTTAACTGTGTTCCTCTTATAACAATTTTTTCAGGTTTAAGTAATAGAAGAGAACAAGAAATAGCGTCAAAGGCCTTGGCAAGGTCTAAATAGATCCCAATGGTATGCATATCGAGATTTTTACTTATAAAATTTGTTAATTTGTGTACCTCTTGGCTCGTTGATCTTTTAGGCCTAAAACCAAATTGTGGATCTGAAAGCAATTTGTTATTTTCTAGATATTTTACTAAGATAAGGATAAAGATAAAGATAATTTATTTGTCAAGCATGCGTTTACATAAACTGATTAATCAGACATGCAAGGTATTGAATTAATAGATGTTGTGAGTGTCCATGTTTTGCTAGTTTATTGTTAAATGATTATTTCCAAACCTTGGATTTCCTATGGCTCCATAACTGTTGCAAGCTGGTAATATTATAAGAGTTCATCATAATATAGCCCCACTGCTGGGACACGGGCCTCCCCTCTGTGAGAGGGACTGAACCAGAATCCACCACGCGGGCCCAGTGCGGATTGGTGGATGTCACATGTCTTCGAATTTTTGGTTCTAAGACATGCCGGTTTCCTCACGATGTTTTCCTTCTCCGTTATGAGAGCAGTGGTGATACACAAAGTAAAGTACCTGCTTGGGTTAGAACCCACGACCTAGAAATCGTAAGTCACGGCCTTTACCACTGCTCTTCATAATATAAGTAAGGGTCAGCGCAGACAGAGAGGAATTATCCCCGCGCGGTCTCGGGCATTTTCTTTACGGATCGCGTATGTTCGAGCTGATTCCCGCATATCTTCGAGGACGCGCGAGCATTTTTTGTCAGGTTCAAGCATTTATGCACTTTATTGTAATAATTTTAAAGTTTATTTTCAAGTGCGTTAATAAAATCCTCTCCGCTGCGCTCCGTTCTGTCTGCGCTGAGCCTTAAAGAGTTAAAAGCAACAAAAAAAATAATATTTGGTTTACCTGACGCAGCAGCTAATGCACAAAAAAACAAAACTACCGACTTATCCATGACAGCACGGACTAATTATAAAATTCGCGACTGATTATTTTATTAATTACTTTCTTGCATCTTAGATAATGCTAATTAATGATTATGAACGCATTTTGTGATTATTTTAATGGAGTGTCTATTTTGTTGATAATTATGATGTACTTACGAAATACTGTAACTGTCCCACTGTGGTTCTCGTGGCTGACTTATAACTTAACAGCTACAAGGGTCGATTGATCAGGTAAAGCTATGTTGGCCGAGGTCAGTTCGTGCATGGGTGAACATCCATTACGTATCGAGACCATGCTTCTGAAAGCACGTTGATCCTGGCTCTCGTTAGGTAGTAGTTACTGATCCTTTCTTTCTTTCCTTTTATGATTCTGCCAAAGTGTCCTTTTTAGGTCCCCTGATCTGAGTCGGACTGACTGACAGACAAATTAATATTCTTAGTAGATATTGTTATTCGTCAATGTTATCGACTTTTTATCATTATTTGATACAACTTTAAAATCTTATAAGAGATAGCCGACACCTGTGATTTCCGCGCGTTATCAGTCATGAATTTAATTGAAAGTTTCCATATGCTATGTATTTCTTATCTCATTGTAAACAAGCCGACTTTCTGCCTGATGGTATGTGGTCATCGACGTTGACATCTGTAATACCAGAGGCATCGCAAATGCGTTGCCATCCGAGAGACAAAACTGAACTATCTCATGTGGCTGTTGTAAGCATAATGTGGACTGTATTTTTATCTACTTATATTTCTATAAATTATATAAATAAAACAAAGTTGGGTTAGTTACACCATTTACTCGTATAACTCAAGAACGGCTGGACCGATTTTTATGATCTTTGATTGGATTGGATTCGAAACCATGCCAATTCCTTAGCTAATCACGACATTCTCTATGTCACAATGAACGAAACCGCGCGAAAAAACGCGAAGGCGTGGCGTGGTTTGAACTGTCCAAATACCACGCTTGACAACCGTACGTGGTTTGCACGTGGTAAGATTACGCGGGAATAATAATTACCATACAGAATTGGGACCCAATTTGGCAATAAAAATGATGATAGCATTGGTAAGCAAAACGACAAAATACAGAGAGTACAGGAGTAAATCACATGTATATGCTTCACTTTTCATACCTACGCTCAGCGGTCGCGCTAGGGTTGTCAATTTTGGCTTATGCACAAAACTATTGCGGTAGTGGCACTCGTATCTAGTGGTTTGATTTAATGTTGAGCTTATTCTACAATATTAAAACAAAAGAATAAACATAGTGTTACAATACAAAAAGTTTACAGAAAAAAAACATATAAATTTTACATTTGTCAATTTCACTATCGAAAATCCCTAATAACTTCTAAACGGATTACCCTATTTACACAATTTATTTTGTCCTATCCGTTTTAGACCTAAACCTATCAAATGGCACTAAAAACAACACAATATCTACACAAACAAAAAATCATGTTACCTTAACCTTACAAAAAAGTTACTGTGTTTATACTGATTCAAAATAGGAAACTACTATATAAATCGAGCTTCGATAGCCATTTTTTTGTTGCTCCATTTTTGCACTTCACAGACGCGTGTCTCAAGCGGATGGCACTCGCGCTCGCACGGTCCCAACCGGTCCGAGATATCGTGTCCGTGAGCGGTGTCTATGTGTGCGTTGCTCGAGTGCACTTTGTATGTAGATTGACTGGTGTACTCTTTGTATTTTGTGGCAAAATAATTCGTTTTTAGCAGTATAACGATGGCCGCACGGCAGCGGTAAATTAGTACCGACCTCTAAAACTCAATTGTTTTGTCACGCCGTTCATTTAATTTCAAAGAAATGAGATAAGGATTAGTTTAAACAATTTTCGATGGGGAAAATTGTGATGTGATGGGATATTAAAATGAAGTTTTTTATTTATTTGTGTTGCATAGGTAAGTCAAAAGTCGGAATTTAAATGTCTTAAAACAATCTTGACCAAATCGCGTTTGGAATTTTTATTTTTTATTTTGGTAAATTTTATGGTAATAAAACTTAGTAAAATAATGAGCCTGTTCCCACTGCTGGGACACAGCCCTTCTCTTTTCGAGAGGGTGTAGGCTGTATGTGTATCTACCACGCGGGCCCAGCGGGTTGGTAGATGTCATATGTCTTCGAGTTTTTGGTTCTAGGACATGCCAGTAGTGAGAGCAATGGTGGCTTAGTAGTATAAACCAGCTTATGAGCCCGACTTACGAGGTGTAGGTCGTGACTTCGAACCCAGGCAGTTTACTTTCATCTGCCTGTCTTTTCCCAACTATGTTGGGGTCGGCTGCCAGTCTAACCGGATGCAGCTGAATGCCAGTATTTTACATGGAGCGACTGCCTATCTGACCTCCACAACCCAGTTACTAGGTTATACGATACCCCATGGTAAGACCGGTTGTCAGACTTTCGGGCTTCTGACGACCCGTAACGACTCTTTGTGTATTTAATTTCATCACCACTGCTCTCAAAATGGTGAAGGAAAACATCGTGAGGAAACCGGCATGTCCTAGAACCAGTATTTTTTGAGTTTTAATTGGTACAAGAATTTGTGTACTAGGTGCGCACGGCTACATATTAAGCTCTAATGTCCAGTATAAGCTGACTTCTCATTGTACGACAAGCCTATACATTGCGAGGTCAGCTCAAACTGGTAATGTATAACTTGATGTGTCGTCGTAGGTACACAAATAAAAAATATTTTATTATCCGAAGTCGGTGGCAATTTGGCAATGCACATGACCTAAAGCGCGGTCTTTGTCGGACTGCATAGAAAAGAAACAACGCGAATTATTTTTCACTTTATTGTCGCTCTTTTTTTTAATCGGTCGATTTTTTTTCTTTACAGCACATCTCCTAACTGAGATATCAGCAAGACTACGGCTAACAACACCCATGCCGTCAGCGTTGCGTTCAAATATAGACGCGGCAGGGCAAGATTCGAATATTGCTAAAATGATAGACTTTATCAACAGTGTTTATAATGATGATGGCCGGACTATAGCACGGAATGGTAGATATGGTAGGTTTCCTTCTAATAGTAGGTACAGACGCCAGCACATCAAGCTACAGTACCCGGCGATAAATATTGCACATCGACTTATTCAAATTGGTGTATTTTATACAAAGAATAAAAATAATTATCAAAAGAAGCAAATCATAATGGTTTTAACAGCTCCTAATAGATACCGGACTGTTTGTATTTCGTACGACAGAGATAACGCTCTACGAAGCTGAAATTAGCCGATTGTCTCTTTCCAAAGGTCGATGTGCAATATTTATCGCCGGGTACTGTACGCGAAACTGTCAAATTTTCCCAATCTACTTTAAACCTAATACTTCAGCGATAAAGTTGAAAATTTATTAAAGAAGTTTGACAGATTGTAGTAGCTTGATGTGCTGGCGTCCGTTACACATTATGATATGAGTGACTTAAATAGTCCATTATTGCACGACGTGGATGCTAAATGCCGTGCATTAATAGACTCCTAGGTTACGCATATACGTACTATTTTATAGTTCGTGTGACCTAAACCCATAGAGGAACAGGGTGTAATGGTCACTCAACCTTCATAGAAAAGGGAGGATCCTCCGACCAGACGGGTGTTGTGTCTGGCGGGCAATTGCCCGATGATTCATGTCGGGCCGTTGTAAATGCTAGTTGCGCGGTAAACTCTGCTTGCGAGATGCAGGATTTTGCGTGACGTCAGTATGACGCGTAACGCGACGCGAGTGTGACGCGAATTACAGTCATTAGAATCATTAATATGTGAACCCTTTAAGTTAGATTTGTACCATAAGCGCTTTTCCATAAGAGATTTGTTCTTATGGAACAAATCTAACTTAGAAAGATGTATTACGACGCCTTAGAGTGAAAACCTCGTAAGTGTAAAAGAAGTAACTTTTCAGGAGGAAGAAAAATTTTGTACGGCGTCTTCCATGTTTTTTTTACCGACTTCAAAAAAGGAGGTTCTGTATTCTTATTAATTAATATGGATATTTAACCCGCTTTTATATCCAGAACTGTTCGATACTATAAGATTTTCCGAAATGCATAAATTGTTACTTACATTCCCGAGGTTTTCACTCTAAGGCGACGATTAATGATTCTAATGATTATAATTCTTTAAATACGTACCTGTTGATAGTCGCGAATCATATTTTGATCAAGATACAACCAGACACTGACCTGAAAACTGCAAAAAACGTAATAAAAATTGAATTTCGCGGGCTACAACTGCGCATTCACTTTAAAGTTCATTTCAATTTCAAATAGCCTTTATTAACAATAAAAAACAACTAGTTTGTGATTGAACAATTTATTTAAATTAAAGGTTTAAACAGAGAAACGTTTAGAGCAGTGGTGGCTCAGAGGTAACGGCCGCGACTTTCGAGTTGTAGGTCGTAGGTTCAAATCCAGACAGGCGCTTTACTTTGTGTAAAATATTTCACCACCACAGCTCTCAAAATGGTGAAGGAAAACTTCGTGAGGAAACCGGCATGTCCTAGAACCAAAAATTCGAAGACATGTGTCATCTACCAAGATTCACTGGGCCTGCGTGGTGAATTATAGCCCACTCCCTCTTACCTAGAGGAGGTCTGTGTGCCAGCAGTGGGAACATTATAGGCTGATTTATCTTTGACATAAAGTAAAACATCGAGTACACATGAATTAATAAAAAAAAAACAGTGGCACTCCGAGAGTGCCGACAGAAGTGAAAACAAAACACAAACAGAATACTTTGCCATCACTCACTGACATATCGGATATACATTAATACCGAGTACATCCCGAGGACAGCCGAACACATCCGAAACGGGTATTTTTTAAATTGTCTCATAAACAAAACACGTGCGGTGTCGCTTACGGTAACAGTGGCGCAAGTTCAATGGTTTTTTCCCATCTGCAAAAATTCTCGACGCGCCTAAAGTAGTTTTCACTTCAAAAGTCACATCGATAGTTGCTCGGATTTGAACCAACAACCTCGTGCATGAGAAGCGAGGTTTTAATCAATGTGGGCACACCACAGCTTTAAGGGAGCGTTTCCACTGAAGAGGAGCTGGGCGGAGCGGAGCGGAGACGTGCAGGAATCGTCCAATCTTAGAAGAGACGAATGATGCGCTGAGGATTTCAACCATTGTGATTGGTCGATTCCTGTACGTCTCCGCTCCGCTTCGCACAGCTCCGCTTCAGTGGAAACGCACCCTAAATGTTAAATAAATTCTTGCAGACCCAAATTCACGCCGATTCGAATTGCCAGTAGTGCAGGGCATAAATATTCTTCCGAGTTTATTAGTACCAAATGACGAGGATACGGAGAATCAATTGGAGAAACTACAAGAAACTGCGAGATACCATGTCATTGATAACCCAGAGGTGTTAGAAGCGTACAGCAACAAACGGAAGCAGAGGAATATTGCGTGAGTTTCTGTGGGATGATCATTTATTTATTTTATTTATATAGTTAACTAGCAACGATCCGCGGTTTCACCCGCATAAGTGTCGACCCCGTGGGAAAATCGACATAAAAACTATCCCATGTCCTTTCTCGGGACTCAAACTATAAATGTGAAAGCGTGACCACCCATTCGAGCGAAGCGTCTGATATCAGCTTTATAGCAATTCAACCATTATCATCATCTCTGTGTCGAGGTCGTCTTCCAGTCTATCCGGATCACAACCTTATGAAGCTAAATAGAGCGACTGCCTATCTGACTTCTACAACCCACTGACTGTGTAACGTGATACTCCTTGGTAAGACTGGTTGTCGGAGTTTCAGGTTTTTTGACTGACCGTACCAAATTTATAGGACTTATTAATTCCATGGACCTAGTACTTACTTATTCCATAGTAACGGCTGTCAAAGATCTACGAATGACAGCTGGCGCCATGTTGGCAAGTTATTCTATTCTATTTTTCTCTATGGCAATAGTGCCGATGTCGACATTTCTGCCAATGTCAAATGGTTGGCAAAGTTATGGTCTCTTACAAAAACTCGGACAATGAAGAGTGGAAGTTAAAATGGCTTAACGGGCTTTTCAAGTCACGGAGGGGATTATGAGATGGACGGTCACCCAGCCACAGACTCGTTGTTTAGCTAGGAGCTTTAAGTGGTTACTTAGAGTATTTATATTGTTCTGTATTTATTTTCTTTTCAGGAGGCTCTTGAAACTAGCGCCTGTTGTATCCGAGACCAGCGCTGAAGCCAAAGCATTCAGTACGGTAGAAAACAAACTAAGATACTATCATTCCAAGTGTAAGTCAATTTTCACCACTTCTACAATCCATACTTACTAATGTTCTAAGCTAAATCTGTCTGTCTGTTATATGTTTTCGCCTTTACGATCGGTTATGAAATTAGACAGATAGGTATATACAGTATGGAAACCACATTATGTAATAAATTATACCACATACTTGTTATCGCCTTTAAATCGTTAAAAGTGCGAATCCGGGAACATTACTAAGAGTCTGTAACTAACTGAGCTATTAAGGTCATCAGATATACATATTTTATTATTAATTTATTAGTCACAACTTGTACAAGAATAGAATAGATATTTTCAAATTTAAGTGGTACATAGTGCAAAGTGTTTATTGCACACGCACGCACACACACACGCTGGCAGGGACATCGACGCGCAAACTGTAATCAATCATGAATTCAGCACATGATTCTATACTATAAATTTATAAGATGGAGCGTAGAAATTTTTCGTCAGATAACAAAAATAATTAGCTGTTCCATTTATAAGTGCAATACCTATGTGGTCAAAACGTATGGAACAGCAAGTTAAAAAAAAATAGACGCACTATTCAACGCAGGCGTATCAGAATCATGTACAGATTCTATGGTAACAGATAGCGCGTCGATGATATTCTGTCTGTGTGTTACCTTTCACGCCTTAACGGCTGAACGAATTTTGATATCTGGCACACTGGAAGACCATGTCCTGGGTTAGGACATAGGATACTTTTTTATCCTGGTATTAAGTTCCCGTGGTATAATTTCCGATCTCGACGCGGACGAAACCGCTAGCAAAAGCTAGTTATTTATATTTAGAACAGAGATAAGCTAAAACTGGGGTCAGAGGTTCATCTTAGGGGGCAAAATTATTTTCATTTCGATTCCTACAAAGATTTTACAAATAAATATTTGAAAGACAAAAATATAAACGTAGAATAAAATATTGAAACGCCAAAAATAAATGACTACATAAGTCTGTCTCAAAATGTAGCTGAAAGATTACGTACAATCAACATTTATTGTTACAGCGAAATCTGCTGCTTCACTTAAGAGCACCGAAAGTAATACATTCAATCAATCACACCACACACCTAACCATATTCTATTGAACAGTCTTCAAGAACTTGCTACTGTTGAGCGTACATACCGACCTAGCTTCCCAGATGAAGATGACGATGACGACAAACTTGACAAGGAAGACATAGAAGTGACGGTCACTGAAAAAGCAATCACTACACCAAGAGTAAAAGCAAAATATCACGATGGTAACCCTACACAACAGCCCGTGATTGATAACACCGTTGAAATTGAGAAGAGAACAGTGGATATTAAAGCTTTAGACAAGGGAGATCAAGCTAAAATCGAAGAGGAAAAACCACAAATAGCCGATACAAAAGAGATCGGTCAAATAGAGCAGGAGTTATCACTTAAGACGGAGAAGTATAATGGTGGAGTGACAGTAGTAGAAGAAAAAAGCGGAAGTTACAAAGAATACATAACAACTAAACTTGATCACATTAACAATGAAAGACCGAGAGTGGGCAGCGTACGCCCTAGAGATGAATATTATAAAAAAGACGGAAATAAACTGATAAATGACACCACGGATACGAACAAGGAGAAAGATAAGAAACCAAAGGAAAGGTCTTGGGATACAAGGATAGTAATAAATGTACCGGTAGAGAGATTGATGGCAAGAGTAGACAAGTCAGCTTTAAGAACTAAGCAGAATAATGACCATGATCATAAGGAACAGCATTCAATCTATGCACATAAAGAAGGAAAAGAAAATAGCAATAAACATTTCAAAAACCGGCACGAAAAGAGAGACAAATACGGTAGAAAGAAAAAAGATAAATTTGATGATGGATGGAGTAAAAAAGAAAAGGACTGGAATAAAATTGATAAACAGCGATACAACAAAGACATTGAGTATGATAGAATGGAGCATGAATGGAATAAGAGACATCAACAGTACGACGAGGACAATTTGGATATGAATGACAGTCAATGGGATAAAAATGACGATTTTAATAGCAGAGACTATGATTCGAATAAGAGAGATGATGATTGGGATAAAAAAGACAAATATTGGAATAAGAGAAATCATGATTGGGACAAGATAGACAATGATTGGAAAAAGAGAGACAATGATTGGAATGATAGAGACATTGATTGGGATAAAAGAGACTTTGATTCGAATAAGAGAGATGATGATTGGAATAAAAGAGACGTTGATTCGACTAAACGAGATAATTATTGGACTAAAAGAGAAAACGAATGGATTAAACAAGAAAGTAAGCCTTATAAAAATGATCGGAATAAAAATGGTTGGGATAACAAATTTTCAGAAATGAAAGTTGAGAATGACAGGGGTAAACTCGACAGATATAAAATCGTTGACAGGAAAAGAAAAGATGGTGACTTTATTCAGCATTCTGAAGTTTAACTAACTACGGTCTCCTAGGAAAGTGGCTCCGTCATATTGAAACGACCGTCGGGAACATTTGTCATTGCACGGACGCAAATACTCGTATATCGCGGCGGGATTTCATCACGCACTGGATTTTCAACACAATGCTTAGCGCCGAGAGTTAAATCCAACAAGATGTTTGACGCGTTGGGTTGCCCTCTGTTGGATTCTGAACGCTCGGCGCAACAGTGAGAGTTGAAAATCCAGTTCGCGATAAAATACCGCCACGATATTTTTGCGTTCGTGCGAACGTGGGGTAATGTGTCAAAAGACGCTCTGAATTTGGACAGCCAGGATGTTATTGTGTGACCATTAACCGCTTTCTTAGGATCATAAGAGGCAATGCGGTCAGAGAGACTTTTTAAAAAAAGCCTAAGTAAAAAGTCATAATTCGAGGTTTGGTGTCGCATATTTTCTCCTCGAATATTAGACCAACTTAAAAGATATTTGATAAAAAGAATAAGAAGGATATTATATACCCCTATGTTTTCTTTTTTGATGATACATTTTTTTATAAGCACTAGAACCCTCAAAAAATGCTCAAAATTGCCGCTGTCAACAGAGGCCTAGTGTACTTTGACAACTATTATTGAAAAAAGAAAAACATAGAGTCACTGTATATCTTTCTTATTCTTTTTATGAAATATCTTTTAATTTGGTCCAATATTGGAGGAGAAAATAGGCGAGAGCCAAACCTCGGATTATGACATTTTACTTAGACTTTTTCAAAAAGTCTCTCCGACCGCATTTCCTTTTAAGAAAAGATTTATTTTAATAAGCTGCTAAATAAAAACTTTTTGTTTTATTCCTGTGGTTTGTTTTGGAGTATGCTTTGCTTTATTGCTCTAGTGGTTGTTAAAGCTACAGTTTTCTAGCTAGAGCGGCGACCGCCACATGACGGCCGTAGTGACGGGTGTCATAAATATGTTGGCAGCGATGTTGGTTCGACCTTAGGCCTGAATTCCTCTTACGCTGACGTCCGTCGGTCGCTGACATCGGTCGCTGACATCGGTCGGCGACATCGGTCATCGACATCGGTCTCCGACATCGGTCGCCGACTTAGCTCGCCGACATCGGTCGCGTACCGATTTAAGGTCATAGCACACGTATCAAACTGGAAAGGGATCGGCGCCGTATCAACTCGAGCCGTTCAGTATTCTTTGTATGAAACTACCTACTGCAACGCACATTAATCGGATTCGTAACGTAAGTATTTCCAGCCTTGTGGTGTCAAAAAAGGCTCTCTAGGAAAACGTAGCTTTTACAGACACTATGGTGTATTCTTACTAATTCGGTTCCGTTAGCAACTTTGCACCCTTTCGGTATGGAACCCTAAAAATTGTGCATTCATATACACTTGCGTGCAAAAAAATTGACCCAGCCCATGCTCTCCATTTAAAGATAAAGATACAGATTCATTTATTTGCAAAAACATGTGTAGATAATATACATGGTATAAGTACCCGGCGATAAATATTGCACATCGACCTTTGGAAAGAGACAATCGGCTAATTTCGGCTTCGTAGAGCGTTATCTCTGTCGCACGAAATACAAACAGTCCTGTATCTATCAGGAGTTGTTAAAACAATTATGATTTGCGTCTTTTGTTATTATTTTTATTCTTTGTATAAAATCGATAGGATCGAATAGGTTGATGTGCAATATTTATCGCCGGGTACTGTATAATGTTTAATAATAGATTCAGTCAGTATATCAGAGCGATTTGTCATTTAAAAATTAATTGATATTATAGTAGGCTTTTCCTGTCAGTATTTGAAACAAGATATCTCAAAAATCCTAATGAATATAATTTATTATTTTATATTGTGTGATATTTGAACATACTCGTACACTATATTTTGTTCAAAGCAATATTCTTGACAAGATCGACTCGATTCTTCAGTTGTCCTCATTACTCACTTTTGCTCGGAAAAAGCGCGTAACTTTTTTTTGTCAATAAAATTGGCAAACGTTAAAATTTGTTTA